>JASIRB010000290.1:0-25000 GCA_030323885.1 Branchipolynoe longqiensis | reverse complement strand
CAGTGTGGGTATGGTTAGTGTGTTAAAGCTCTTCCGACTGGTAGAGCAGGCCATGTATGTAGCATCGATTTACTTATCATGCTGAGGACTGTATCTGGGATCTGTTTTGCATATATTGTTGACTGGCCGATATAAGGTCTTCCAACGCTGGGGATAATGTTAAATATTAGCTGGACACAATTTTAAACAGCATTTTCCCCTCCTGACATGTGTACATATAGCTATAGTTGGTATTATAATAGATCGATGTAATAAACCTACATATATTTGTTTGTCAATAGCAAATGAGTTTGTATAGATCTACAGAACAACGCATATTATATTAATTAGGTTCAGGGCTGGAGAATGCCTTGACAATACGATTCTAAAAGAACTCAGTGCACATAATTATAGTTCCCCAAAGGTGTTGACCTTTATTTGAAACTTTGTGTTTTGTGTGTGTAAGTCTTTTCTGACGACTTTATTGTAACCAGTAAAGTTGTGTGTGGTGTCGGTGCTGTGTTGTACACAGCACCTCAGTGGTTATTGCACAGTGAAAAGAACTATGCCATTTACATTGTCAGAGTTGTCAGTCCTGTAAGATTTTTGTCATTTATAACCACTTCAGATGTCATCTTTATATTAGAAGTCACTTTTGCGCACCGAATCTGGTGGGAATTGGTGACATTTAGCAGCAGCAATCGGTTGCAACACAAGTGAGTACAATAGATCAATCGAATTAACACTAGCGCCACTTAGTGGAGGAATTTCACACTATTGTCTCGGGTCAGACGTCGGGGAAGCACTCCCAGTTTGTGTGCACTTATGTTGGACTAATTTTATTTCCATTGAATGTTTTATTTTAAATTGTTTTATTTCAAGCAATCTCTTTAACAGATAATTGTGTTCAGTGCTGAGATGTCAAAGGCCCTATTTAAATGCTACTCTACCCACGCTGGTGACAATTCTAACCTGGAGAGCTTTGCTGAGTCTTTGCGTTGCATCGGGCTCAGAGTAAGCCTGCCGTCTCCAGTTAGAACCCGATGCAACGCATCTCGCCGGGAACGGTATATTAGAAAAGTCACGTTTAATTGATTGACTTGTTTCATAGCGAGTAACTGATGTCGAACGTGTTGTTTTAATGCCCATGAGGATTGACTTGTTACATGTCTTGCACATTCTCTGACATTAAATCGTCTAAATAGTTCACACTTTAATGTTCACGTAATGGTTACATCATCAGAATTCATCATTGGTGAGTTAAAAAGAAAGAAGACAAGGGCAAGTTATGGTGAACTGTACATAATTATGACAGTGCTATGATATCTATAGCCTATACACACAGTCTAAAAAATCTAGTGGTTTTGTTCCATGTGTTATATATAAGCCGCGATAGGTCGCGCCCTGTGTTATTGGTATGCCATAATCGCTCTTTACTATCACTATCACAGCTAGTTATCTATAGTGGTACAGTACTCGCTTCATATGTGGATGCTACCTAAATTTTAATTTTTTTTTCTGATGACAAAATGAAAACTGTAAAATATACAATGTACTTCCGACTGTTATGCGTCGGGAAAATCGTCGAAACGGACAGAGCTGACTTTGTCATATTTGTACAAATTTAGGGGAATTTGTAACATACCCATCCAAAGACGATGTTGCACATTGTGACATGATTCGTGAAGCCAGTAAAGTACCATTCTCAGAGAAGGATCAACTGACGCCACTGAACCGACTTAATATATATAACAAGTTGGAATGAGTACTGTTAACATGGTTGACAATGTTTAGGGCCTAAAGTTGACAATGTTTTGGGGATGAAAAGGCCATATTTTATCTGCGTATGTATATGCCTACAAATTACGAATACAATATTGTATGACTCGAGTTGTGGGTAATTTGAGGAACAGATGTGTGGTCATCTGATCCAATGAACAGGTCGGCGAACCAGCGTTACCCCGCCCGGACTGAGTTGTTGAAAGCTCGAACATGTTGATCCACAATATTCGAAGCACAGGTTGCATTGCCACAGTCAATATATAATAACACTTCTTTAAATATTTCTATGTACTTTTAGACGGCTATGTAATACCGTTACGTGTAAATAAATGTGGAAACACACTGTCTAAAACGTTGGTTGCTTTATTTATCCAAGTCAAATTTAATAAATGAGCCCAAATTCATTTACTAGATGGATTCGGGGGACTACTCTCAGATCGGCGTCAACAAATCACCATTTTTTATTTGTGAGGTGTGTTACCTCAGTCTTGGAGGTAGGGAGGTGAGGGAAATGGGAGGGACAGTGAGATGAGCGGAAGGGATGGATGGAGGTCGTCAGGGCGGGCTGGGGGGCGGCGGGATGGGAGGAGAGCAAGAGGCAGGAGTTTGGGAGGGGATTTGTGGGGGAAAGGAAGGATTGGAAGGGGGAGAAGAGGGAGGTAGGGAAAGTGAGGGAGGATTGATGATCACTTCAAAAGTAGGTTAAGATCAAGGCCACACAAGATGAGTTACTCGTGCAGGACTAATGTGCATTGTTGCAGTTCGCTGGTATTATACTCTGACTGCCAACACCACACCGGGTGCACCTCCACTCGGCGCCAGCCATGTCTTATAGGGACCGGTCTGCTTCAGAGGCAGAGCGTTGATAAAGCTGCAATGTCCGATGAAAACATCAAATTTTCTAAACCAAAAGCAATTATCTAGATTTGATTCTACATATCTAACTTAGATACTGGTGCACTTATTAAGCATTTGTCGTCACATATAAGGGAATACTGAGTTAATTTAATAGAACCCTATTGTGTTAGTTTTGGCAAGCTTCCCTAAATTAATTTGGCATGTTTACACTTCAAATACCTCAAATAAGTTACTTCAAACTGAAGGTAGATTATAATGATCAACCTAATGTTTATCTCAGAAAATGACAGAAACTCAAGACCATCGGACTAGGCATCTTTAAGGGTGGTTTACTTGACCGAACTGGAAAGTTGAGCGGGTAGAGCCCTCACCCATCCACCAACCTAGTGGGACGAATTCACGGCTGAGTGAGTCAGACATAACAAAGTGAAACCTTACCAGGTGCTCGGTATTATTAGGATAAGGCAATGACTGTTTGGCTCCGTGCCCGGATAATGTTACTGAGTGGGATATTAAATCATGGTGCTTCCAATGGGGCAACAAGAAAGTCGCCATGAGTGTGTGCTGTCAAATGCCTATCCTGATACCTTCAAATGTTGCTAGGACTTAAACCCCACTAGACCAGACCAGTTGTATATCTACCTGTCTATATGTAGAGCTGTGATTGACCATCAAATTCATTAGAAATGTACAGGCAGCAGACAGCTCTATAGCAACACCATAATATAATTAAAATAACAATCAAACTTTCAAAAGACAAGACGTGGAGTCAACCATCACAAAGGCAGTTTATTTACCGTTAATTGAAGGCATGGTTTCTTCTGAGATCATTCTGCTAAGCTACATTAGTCACTAAGCATGGTGTATTGAACACCGACCAACGCCCCACAGAACAGAGTGTCCCAGTGAAACGAACACTGCTTAAAAGGCATTTGTTAGCACAACTGAAGAGACCTATTGATTATGACGAAATGTGAAAAAAAAACAATAAAGCATAAGTTCGATTCTCTTCACACGAATGGGTTAACACTGTAACCACCAGCTCCACTTCATAAATAAGGCCAATAAGATTAATACAGTTGATTACATTGTACTTTAAAAATATTTTAAAAAAAATTTAAAATCTTAAATTAATTATATTGTGAGCTACCCGTGAGACAGCTTTCAACTGTTACAAATCATCGCATCACCTGACCACTGGTCATACCACTCTCAGTAATGGATCGAAGAGTCTGCTAGGGTAGGGAATCGAACATGCCTTGCTGGTCTACCTTTGCCTACTTCAGCCTGGTACCGGGGACTACGTCACAGTGGGCAGCATAATGAAAAATGAGCTTCCTGCCAGTTAAATGAAGCCGACATGCGTGGGGAGTGACTGAACACGGGGGCTAAAAGAGAATACTGTGTTATCACCGACACCTCCACCAGCAGCAAGGATTGCAATATTTAGATACAAATAAATAATGTAAAAAGTGCCTTCAAAGGCATCAAAATGTGCACATTTAAATATAAATTCATAATGCCAAACGCACGCTTAGATTCATTTCACAGTTAATAGAATTTAAATGGTTAATATATTCTAATTTCCTCTTTCCGTTATTTACTGATTTCCATCATCCACCCGGACCCAAGTGACGCAGGCACTAATTTAACACAACTATGGTAGATAGGGCCAACTGTGAACATGACTTCCACGCTCACCAATAAGAAACGGCAGGATACACTACCACACTCCGCTGGTACCAGCTCACTGGGTGCGGCAGGGAGGTGTGTGTACAGACAAGCATAACACTGCTTCCTGCAACTGAAAGTAACTATGACATCACTAATGTGACACACTGTTTGGGTGGTCAAAGGCCAACAGACAGCACAATGGCTGTTTAAAACATAAATTAGTGCTGTGGCACTCGAATCCTTCAGCTGGGAGGCATGTATTACTGACATTATACACGTCTCAGAGCTGGTGTAGTAATCCCACACCAGGCTCGGCAATAATCTATGACATTATTACAATCCATATATAATTGATCAAAAAATTGCAATGCGAATAAAAGACAATTTCAAAAGTTTAAATTGAACTTAGAGCGACGGATGCGCTGCCAGGATCCAATAATCATTATGCACTTATAATACACACTCCACAACACGCGCGCCCACCGGCCGTCAGCGCGCATGCTCAGACAAACATGACTGACTCAGAGTGAGGCGACGGGGTCCACAGGACGCAACATGACGGGCAGTGTGTTGGGCACCAGTGAAGATGAATAACAAAACGCCACTCAATTGAACATAATTGTTAATTCTGAATTAGTATAGCCTAAATATTATATTTCTTTCTGTGTACACACATGATCCAAGAGTATATTATTTATTAACTTTCTGTATATATGTGTATTTTCTATTGAGCTGTAGCTTTATTGACTTTAAAAAAAAATGCTGTTCATATAATAACTCTCCCTTTTTATTTATTTTAATTTTATGTGTGAACAAAATGTATATTTTCATATTATAATCTAGTAATCACTAAACCTGTTTTGTATTATACAGTTGTGATTCTGATTATGCCGCTTACTATTAACTACATTCCAGTGATCAATACAATAACAAAGTAGGTCTGTACCTATTGTGTGACACTGCAGCGGGTTTACCTTGACTAAATAAACACCAGCACAGTCCATAATTCATACACACCACCCTGCACTGTGCGTCTGGTACATATGCTGGGTCTTCTAGCTGTAACACATTTACAGAACGAGCTCTGTCCCACTGTAATACACACTGGCCTGGAGGGCCTACAACACATTTATAGTGCAGGCGTGTAGCTTCCTTTTAGTCTGCGGGGTTTGCACAAATAAAGGGCCAAACAAAGTGTGTTGGGAGATGTTGCAGACATACTGGGTTAAGTCAAATAGATTAACAGTACACATGATCCATGTATCACTCTTGTCTCAGTAAAAAAACTACTTATTAAACGTTACTTACAACACACCATTGTGCATACCACATTGCCTTCAGTTATATACATTTTGATCCGATTCGTGTATTAATAAATATGTACAGTTATATATGACGTCATATACCTGGCTCCGTGCTGAGTATCACATGGCTTCGCCACAGGTGGACACCTCCCTCAGTAAGTGCGTCCCACCCAGTCAGCATCGAACACACCCGCCTCACATCAACGTGGACACGCCGGCACCGCCTCGGGTCCCCGGGCTGCGGGCTGCAGGCTGCGGGGCCCGTGGACCCGCCCGTGGGAGGGCTCGCTGACACGCCGGTCACCAGAGAAGTGGGGCTTGCAGGCGTCTCCCAGCCACAGGCTACCAGTAGGTACTCCAAACTGGATTTTTGTCACGAAGATAATTTTCAACTGGTACGGTTAGACAGATCTTTCCAATCTGATTACAAAGAAGTAAATCAGCCAATTAGTCCATGAGTAGAGGAGTTATTTTTATTTTATTGAATTTTTGCCCTTAATTTTGCATGATTTTGTAAATGCTTAAATCGTGATATTTGAGACGGTCTAGTGAAGTCAAATTACATTTTAATCACATCGCTATTTTAAAACTTATTAGTTCAAGAACAAATTCTAATCTCAAGTTTTCTTCAGACCCTAACAAATAAATAAAATAAAACTTTAGTTTTTTAGCAATTTGACATAAAAAATGAAAAATGTGATTTTCACTAACCATCCTTAATAAAATCTTTTAAAAATTAACATATCTGGCTATATCTGAGATATTGACTCGATTTCTTTTAGTTATTTACCAGAATGATCGGAATGAAAAGATTTATGTCATTACATTTGTCTTTAAACTATATCTACGTGTAAAAAACCTGAAGAATTTGCTTGCTCAAATTAGCACACCCTTCTTATGGTTAATGGGAAACTGGTGAGCAAGAGTGCTTAATGGGGGGTTAGCAATCCAGTTTTGTAGAGAAAGAATTGTCTATGTAATATGATTTGTTCATGGAAAATATTTATTAAAATCAGGTTTTACAAGTGTTCCAATGTTTTAAAGCCTCTCTTTCTCTTACTTTTCCCACTAAAGTTGGCCATAATGGATAGGAAACGAAAGCTTCTGAACTATACATTACAGCTGAAGTAGTTATTTTTAGCTCTGACCCACTCACTCCCAGCAAGTAACGTTCAAAGAGGGTATTGTGCTGATAGCAAGTACTCCTATTTTTTCAGTGGCAAGTCAAAATGACAACCCAGTCCTTTGGAATACCTACTGTCAGGGCAGTGGTCGTGCCAAGCGTTGCAGACCATTGGTAGTTTGGGAGACCGACATGCACCGACACCCACAGGGCAGGTGGAGGCCACACTACAGGGTTATGAGGGGCGGCCACCGAAAAAACAATGTTGCAGACACTGATTTCTGGAATAATTACGGCATTTCCAAATTATTTAGCTTCTCCACTTAAGAGAATTTGGGAGGTGCATGAGTAATTCACACAGAGAGAGATAGAGAGATGGGGAGAGAGAGAGAGAGAGAGAGAGAGAGAGATCTGGGGAGCGGGAGAGAGAGGTGGGAGTCGGAGGGAGAGCGGGATGGAGAGGGGGAGGGAGGGAGAGGGGGGAGGGAGGGAGAGGGGAGGGAGGGAGGGAGGGAGTGTGAGTGTGTGTATGAGTGATTCAGAGATACAGAAAGAGAGTGCGTGTGTGTGTGCGCGCATGCGTATATGAGTGCTTCAGAGATATAGTTTGAGAAAGAGTGCATGCGCAGCTGTGTCTGTATCTGTGTCTGTACTCATGTTCTTTTATAGGACAACTTTCTTTCGGATCCCCCCACCGCCTTTTGAAATCTCAAGGTTACAGTTCCCAACATATACAGTGATATAGACTATAATGATACACTTCTATCCTGAGGCAAGTACCTACACCCACAGCGAGACCTGCACAGTTACACACTGCGTTCAATACTGGTGCCCCTCACTACTGCTGCGCTATTTGCTGCTTTTGTCCTTCATGACTTCCTCGGCAGGTGGCGCTTCCCCGTCCGTCTTGGCCGTGTCACCTTTGACCTTGGTTGCGTCCTTCTCACGCCGCTCCTCCTCCTCCAGTTGAGCCTCCTTCCTCAGAAGGTCAAGGATCTCCGCCATCTTGGTTCCACTGACCATCACGTTCTCCTGGCCCAGCAGGTCGATCACCTACAAGGTCAAGGATACTCAAATTCAGTGGCAATATCACTCTGTGGTATGAAACTATTCGTTCAGTTTATGACATTGAACACATGGTTTTGTCAACAGATCCTATTTGTTGTAGGTAGCGGCAACCAACTACAACTCAGCCAATCACTGTACAAAGGCTGCAAACTTGTAATTTGTAAACCGCCTTTAACTCTGCTTAAGAGCAACCTCTGATATTGTCATAGGCCATGTCAAATGGTATGGCCGGTTCCCCGTGGTTTGTATGTAATGCAGCCACGAAGAGACAACAGGGAAGAAAAACATACGCTTCACCAATCTTTTCTCTCCTACTCCGCTCTTCATGGTGTCACAGATCCAAGTGACCTGCCACCTGGCCAGGCAGGCATCAGGTAACCTCTCATGGTGGAGGTTGGCTGATAGTCAGTCGCAGAAAGGGGGTGGTCCACCCAGGGACCGCCTCCGGCTAGCTTGCTGCCACCTGTTGCACTAGAAGGGCAGCAGAGGTCAGCACAGTCCCTGCCGCCACCACGTGGTGGTGAGGCTCATGTATGAACTACTATATTATAAAGTGTATGGAAATCAAGATGAAGATTTGCTCTTGAATTGTATTGTTTTTTTGATTATCAGTTATTTAATGAGTTTGTAAGCTGCTCTCGAAAAACACATGGTTTTCAAAACTCTGTACAGCTCACGCGCTTTGGACTGTATAGTGGAAACTATTTGCTACCTTGAGAGGTGGCAGGTTCTGATTGTAAACGTGATACACTGCTATTTTAGCACTGATGGACATATTACGTCACCTTTCAAATGATATCTAGCAAGATGTGACCAAAAAAAGGGGAAGAAAAATATGTAGTTTTGTCTTTAAAAAATCTAATTAAAACTTAAATTACAATATATTCCTCCAACAACTCTGGTGTCATTCGAAAGCTAGTTCAATTGCCTTTTCAATGGTATGCGAAACTAAGCATAATGTACCAAGCCCCTTTGAATGAAACAAACTTGACCATTGTTCAATTGACAACTGTGAATGAAATGACTAGTCTAGAACTACTGATAGATGCTAAGTCTGCCATACAAATGCAAAATACAAATTTAGCTCATTGTTGCATTTCGAAAATTGCAATCAATGACAGAACATGTCATTCTGTTTATCCAATCAAAATTTGAAGCATATCTATACAATACTTCTTAAGTTAAGGTCATTTATGTTTTCTTTATTATTAATATTATTGTCTGTTTTTGTTCACACACGTCAGTTTGGCCTTTCTTCTTCCCAAGCCTATCAAGGGAAATACAGTGATCATTGTAAAAGAAAATTTAATTTAAATCACACATATGAAACACTTCCGGGATTTTTCAACCACAAATAACAAAGCTCGTCAGAAATGTAATTTTGCATAATTAAATATGGTATTCTATGCACATTTGTCACTGTACAAAATTGTTTTTCTAAGTTTTTAAGAGCTGACACTTATTTTAATGATACATACTTCTGCCTTGAAAACTTGTGAGCTGCTTCTCTTGGTAGAAACAAAGCAGCTCTTAAGATATGGTCAATGTCATTTATGAATAAATGTTTGTCATGAGTCGATGGAAATGGTTTATATCACATTTCTTGATGCTGATGCAGTGCTGTCAAATGTCAAAAGGTCATGTCAAATAGTGTGTGCTCTGTTTGTATTCAAAAGTTCTATTTCATTAACTTTAAACCCCAATTGAAAATACACAAATTTTCATTTTGACTAATTGTAGAAAAATTAAGAAATCTATCACAAAAAAATCACCTGCAAAACTAGTTGTAGGCTACACAAAGAACGCAAAGTAAACTTGAAATACAGAGTTAACATGGGAAGTATATCATGGTTAACAAGATAAGAGGGGTAAAATAAAACAAGGCACAGTAGAACAGGGACAAATTGGTATGACGTACACGGCTAATGTCACTGAGTCTCTCCTACAAGGCAATGAACACAAGACAGTCAAAAACAAAACCTCACATTACAGTAGCTAGTGGCAGCCTGCCAGAACTGTGCCCATCAACCCGAAAAATGCTCAGATTTTGCCTTACATTACCGAAGGATTTCATCAGAACTAGCGTATTTGATTTTATATATGCTTATTACCGGACACTCTGCAGTCGTCAACAGGTAGAGATGTCACGGTATACTCCTAACTATTGAATTGGGCAAGCATGACACAGGCATTCTGTGGACCTTGTGGTGCTATTCATACAAAGCCGGTAAATAAGTTTTGTAGTCGTGTAACGCTTGCCAGCCATCACTCTATGCCTTCGCAGACTTTGCAGTCACTAGCAGCGCCGGTAAAAACCGAGAAGAGTGCGGTGGTGCGTGAGGCAAAGGTGTGTGATGGCGGAGGGGGGCATACCGGTGGACGTGAAGAGTCCTACTGGGGCCGTATGCATGAATCGGAGTTAGGGCTCTAACCCCGGCTAGGGTAGCTCCACCCAGCTAAAGTTGGAAAATCCGCATGCATGAGCTGGTGCCAGCGCTAGCCACCGACCGTAGCCTAGGCTAAGCTACCCTCATTACAAGTCAGGTTTAACTGCTAGCCGCACCGGTTAGTGTGAGTGTGTGGCTCTCAATCTATTCAATGCTGTCATATTTAACAGAATTACGTCCGCCATAAGTGAAATTTGATCAATTTAACCCTAAATGCGGAGCGATATTAACGCTGCTGCCGCATCAGCGGCGATATTAATATTTTCGAATCGACGAATGTAAAGTAAACAAATCGCCGCCGCCGCAGCGACGTCGATATCCATACTGTCCAACGTCAACAAAACATGGCCGCCACCGTATCGGCGGCAATATATTTGGCCCAAATCTATTAAATGCTGTCATTTTTAACGTAATTACATACGCCATAAGTGAAATTTAATCAAATTAACCCTAAATTCGAATCGATATTAACGCTCCCGCTGCATTGGCGGCCTTATTCATATTGTCAAATCGAGGGAATTCCCAAATCTATAAATAATTTCACGGTTAGCTATCCATCCCGGCTAGTACATTGATGCATACGGCTTGACCTAATTAACCAAGGCCCTCCTAGCCGCGGATAGCTATCCCAGAGCTAGCTCCTAGCTCCGGCTAAGCATAACTCTGATTCATGCATACGGGACCTGATGTGCCGCACCACGAAGCGCGACGGTGGGACAGCGCAGACAAGACCCGGTTGGACGGACGGTTGCTGATTGAGGGAGCGGAGAGGGCACGCAAGGAGGCTAAGCACCTCGCTGAAAGCATCGCTGAGCGTGACAAGCAACTCGCAGTGCTGAAAGCCCGTCAGACGGCTCTAGCGGAGGAAATGGAGGCATTGAGTCTGGGGCACAAGCATGGTGGGCGTAGCCGGAGTGTGTCACGCGACTGTCGCCGGCACCACTGGCAGCGTTATTCCTCGTCATCATCATCTGAGGGCAGTACACAGAGTCGGGAGAGGTGAAACCGCAGTAAGTGGTCTCTAAGGCAATATACAGAAGACCATAAAGAAACGAATAAACTTAATTCTAACAAACACCCAAAAACCTGAAACCGCAGTAAGTGGTCTCTAAGGCAATATACAGAAGACCATAAAGAAACGAATAAACTTAATTCTAACAAAGTTATTGAAGCTACTTGTGCTTGGCTCGTAGACAAACCTATCTTAACCGTTCAAGATGTGTTGGGAGTGGGGAGCACATTGGCTATATGGCCGGCAAAGCCAAAACGGATAGGTATACAGATAGTGCACACGCCAGATTTGATATAGCCGTAAGGAAGCGTGCTGCAAAGCATGGGTTCTCGGCCGTCTCGGCAGATAATTCTGAGGCTTCACTAAAATATTATACCCTTGAATATATGAAGGAGAAGAAGGGCTACGGTGCTGACAAAGTGGGGGGAGGGGGGATGCAGTGAAGCAATTGTTCACACGTGACGGTAAGCGCCCCTGCTTTGGTTATAACAAGGAGGGCAGTTGCACCAGGGACGACAAAATGTGCACCTATGGACACTGGTGTTCGAAGTGTGGGAGTCGTTCCCATAAGCGCACCGGTTGTCATAAGGACTGAGGCTTACTAAACGGCACAACGGCATCAGTGGAGGAACACCAGTGTTTTGGCAAGGAATTGACTTCTGGACGGGTGTTGATTGACTGGACTTTGTTTGTGCGGTTGATGATAATGTGTGCCCTCCCATTGGGGAGACTTGTGGTGCTGGACTGGTGGTGGGGGCCGGGAATACTTTTGAAACCTTGAATCGTATTGTTGCTTAACCCGTTGACATGTTGAATTATGTTGTTCCTGCACCTGTTAATTTTGTGGGCCCGCCTTTGAATTCCAGCGAATTGTCAGTTGAAAGTGTAATTAAAGCCAGCTGGCCTGTTGATGAACTGGTTGGACAACCCAAGCAGAGTGTGGGAGTGGAGGTGCCGGTGGCTACTCACCCCATGACGGGACCTAATTTTGTGCCGAGCGACCAGTGGTTGCCGGATTGGATTGGTATTAATTGTACTTGGTTGTCTGTTGACAATGTGAAGGGTACTCTGTGTGCTAGCATGGTCGATAGGTTTTCTGACAATGTGAGCGCTACCAATTTTTCCGTCTCACGACGATGTGTGAACGGCAGGTGCAGTTGTGTGCACCGAGTGGGTGGCGCGGTCACTCAATTCAAGCCATGCCGTGTATTTGCAGAGTGCGTTTATAGGGGCGATACGGACCTCGATTGAGAATATATACTCCACGGCTCAATTTTTGGTTTAAGAGTTATTAACCCCTCTTGTGAAATTAATTATGACCCTCCTTATAAACCTGTGATGCACACGGAGCATGTTACCTTCGTGGATAAAAAGTTGGAGGGAGAGCTTGCTAATGAGTATATAAGCCCTGTCATATAAAGCCTCTATGCGCAGTTAATGTCTTTTCGGTACCGAAACAAACTGGTGATGGCTGGCGAGCCATAGTAGACTGTAGTAAGCCGCTTGGGCGCTCGGTGAATGAATTTGTAGATCATGTATCATGCCGTTTTTCCTATAAAGGGGTGGATGATTTGGTAAAAGACCTTAGGCAGTTCGATTTCGTTGGAATTGTCGACATAAAAGACGCCTATCGAGCTATACATATACACCGTTCAGATAGAATAAGGCAAGGGATTAAATGAGCATTGGGAGATGGTTGCCAATTTTGTTGTCGATAATCGCCTTTGTATGGGTCTGGCTTCAAGCCTGTATGTGTCTAGCAAGGTGTCGGATTTCGTCACTAGGTGCGGGATTCGTGAAGGAGTGGAGCGAATAACTAACTATTTGGACGACTTTGCTGTTGTCGAGAGCTCATTCACTCTTTGTTGCGCTAGTCAGAATATTGTGATTAAAATTTTGAGACGGTTAGGTTTCTACATAAGTTTCTCAAAAGTTAAGTCCCCTATGCAATGCCAAAGGTTCTTGGGAATCGAAATCGACACTGTTAAATTACAGCTTAGACTCCCTCTTGACAAATTGGAAAAATTGTGGGATCACTTACTGGAATTTGTGGACAGAAGGAAAGGCTGGGGGGGGGGGGGGGTTAGATTATCCCATTGCTCGTCAGTCGTCCGTGGTGGCCGCTCCTTCAGCTCGCGCATTTAAGATGCGATACGTCGCCTAAATAAACCATTCTACAAATTTAGGTTAAATGCACAGTTTAGGGAGATTATGTGGTGGATAGATTTCGCTGAAACCTTTAATGGCTTTGCGAAAATGCTCTGGCATCAAGCACTGAATGTAGGCGGTATTCAGACGCATCCAGCACGGGCTTCGGAGCGGCACACGCGGACGATTGGTGTGCAGGTAGCTTCCTAAAAGAGCAGGGTAGGCTTCTAGAGGAGGAGATAGGGCATCATTTTGTGGCCTCGCATGAACGGTGTGACGACGCTCATATTAATGTCCATGAGATGTGGGCGGTAGTCAGTGCTGCCTACCGCTGGTGCCATGTCCTAGCCAATACTTCTGTCACATTTGTGACGGACAATAACACCGTGAGATCTGCACTGGCCTCTGGCCGGTCGGCAAATAAGTTAATTATGTTATGGGTGAAGGAGATGCTTTGGCTATCGTGTCGATATAACTTCTCTATTAACTCAGTATATTTGCCTAGCAGGGATAATGTCTTGTGTGATGCACTTAGCAGGTGGGGCTCCTCTGATAGCCGGGAACGCATTGCAAGGGTAGATCGAGTTGGCGTTCTATGCTGTGGTCATTTGTTTCATTAGTGTGGTTTTTGCTCCTTCCAGGTCTCGCTGAGTTGAGGGCGGAAGCTAGTGTGCTGAGTGCCTAGTACTACGCACCGAGCTCAAAACTGATGCAGATCAGGGCCGCGTTCAGGGTCCGTCTCGGAGGTGCCCATGATGTCAGGCTAGTCTGAACGACAACAGCAGTCGGTCGCCTCGAAAATGGCCGCCCCCATAGGCGGCGTCCATTTGCAATCGAAATGCTGCGCTCTGATTGGATGAAACCACTGCATGCGGCGGCCATTTTCGAGGCTCTTTTCACCTCCAGTCTGGAAAGAGAGGCGTCGCCGAGACCCACTCTGAACGGAAATAAGCCAAAAAGCATCGCCGAGGCGCCTCCGAGACGGACCCTGAACGCGGCCCTGGTGTTACTTCAAATTTATTTACCTTTTTTGAAGGGTTGTTATTCCACATCCCTTGTCCGTCGGAGGAGGTGACCCTGTATGTGGCTTGCCTATCTCGGACCCATAAATTTGGCTCTATTAGAAATTACCTTAGTGCCTTGAATTCTTTCCTAAAATCAGAGGGGGCCGACCCGATAGATTATTCTTCACACCGGGTCAGAATTGTCTTAGGTGGCGCGAAGCACCTATTGGGGTGCTCGGTAAAACGGGCCACCCCCTTGTTGCCACGTGATCTGTTGAATATGTTTTCATTCATGAGTAATTCTGAGGGTCACACTTGTATAAGAGCACCCCTTCTAACTGGATTCCGAGGGCTTTTGCGAAAGTGTCAATTGACGGACTCAGATTCAGTGCCGTTAAGATCTAGCTTTGTTTTTTACTTTTGGGGTATGGTGGTGCATATCCGCCGCTCCAAAACCATTCAATTCACTGAGCGGGAGTTATTAATACCTATCGCCTCGGTCAAGAGCAATGGGCTATGCGCCGTGCACTGGGTTCGCAAACATTTTTCGGATATCCGAGTCAATAGTGGGGCGCCAGCGTTCCAGGTTCCTTCACCAGGGGGCGGGTATGTGCCGCTGACTTATGCCGTGCTAAAATCAGCTATTAAATACTTCGTGGCTTGTGTAGGCTTGGATCCAGAGACCTTCTCCTGCCACTCTTTGCGTAGAGGTGGCGCCACTTATTTGCCAGCACAGGGGGGCGACTATTAATGAAATTAAAAGTAGGTGGGATTGGGATAGCGATAGGGTCTATAAATACATTGCAACCCCATTGTCAGACCGGGTAATCAGCGACATGTGGGTGGCAGCCGCTTTAGAAGGCTTCTAGTTTGGCTGGGTGGGCCGATTTCGGCCGTGGAGGTTAGCCCAGCCAGGATTATGCAATTGATTGATTAGCCCGAATAAAATAATAATTGGCCAACTACATTTGACTTGTTAAGTGTGATCATACAGCGTGTATACACGATAGTGTATGCAGGTGTAGCTGCGGCTGGAAATTGTATACCCATTATGGTTCATCGAAATCCCAACAGGGGAGGGGGCGGCGTCTAGCAGCGGCGAAGGGAAGCAGTCATTGCCTGCCCAACTCGCACCGGGTGCACAACGGTGCGCATATTTGATTTTTTTTTCTTTCTTTCTTTCTTTAATTTTATTGATAATTGATTTGATTCTTGGTTGTTGATTAATTTGAGTTGATTATGAAGTCGGTAGGGAGGGTAGCCCAGCCAGGATTATACAATTGATTGATCAGCCCGAATAAAATAATAATCGGCCAACTACTTTTGACTTGTTAAGTGCGATCCTACACTATATGAATTTTTGTTGGCATTGGATGGTAAAAGATTTACTCAATATTCTGTAAAAAAAAAAACATCACTCTAGTAAACCAGAAGTGGCCAGTGTTGTTTGCTTTAGATTTCACAGTGTGGTGCATTCATGCACAAGCTGATGTTAATGGACAATAACTCAAACCAACGACATTCACATTAATTATAATAAAATTACATCTTCTCATAACATATTTTTAAAAGTTAGTTTGTGCGAGAGTGAAAGTAGCTGCTCTTTTGCATTTGTTTATCACTTTTTGTTGAACCAAGACTTAAAATCGTTTTGTTTTGCCTTGGTTATTCATAACAATACCTAAATGCTAGATTTTTTATCTCTGCCTTCCAGATTGGTTGAAATTGACTACTAATTTATAATTATACATACATCTATAACTGGACGTTGGACTCGAAGCAGAACATAACATCTCATTTTTAATGTTGTGAGTGTTAAAAAGATTGTGGTACTTTCAGAGCAATGAGAAAGGAAACCTGGATCAACCTTTCTAATATGTAATGTTTTCAGAGACTTTTCATTTTCTTTTTATATAATTTTTTTAAACAACAGTAGTCACAATAATTTCAACTATTTTTTTTAAAGGAGTGGCACAACGAGAAACTACTCAAAATTTCAACCAAATCCATCAAGCACTTTTCGAGTTAAACTCAATTAAGCAAAAATGAACTCCAAGAATGTCCGCAACTGCCAAAATGGCTATTTTCCCAATTTTAGGGCACCATATAATCGTTAAATATGATTTGATCACCGTGAAAAAAAACATTTATGCTCTCTGTATACAGCTCGTTCTAAAATATTGATAATGAGACCTACTGGACAGTTTGGATTGGAGTACTGTTGAGTCAAAGTCGGCATATTATGGAATTACCATGTAATTGAACAAATGCACTTTTGTGTAATTTCCCTTTTTTGAGGGCACCAGTATCATATTTAATGGATGCTTAGTTAGGAAATTTGTGTGCTACTTCTCTATGTATAGATAAAGATGATCCTCATTTATGAGGATTTTCCTTTGCTATTTATGGTGTGGTTGGGTGCTGCTAAAATTGGCTCATTTAATTGAGGTTTACATGATTTTTAGGAGTGCTACAATTTCTACCTTCAAAAGGCCATAACTCAACAACTTTTTGAGCTATTAACATAATTGTTTTAAAATTCTGTTTGTATTGATTAGTTCTTTAAAGTAGACCGACAACCATAGTTTTAAAATGATATTAAAATTTTGGCTGCCACTACCTAATTAGTCTGCAGCACTCAGAACATCCCGATAATTGCATTTATCATGGATATTACATCTGCAAACAGTTGGTGACTGAGATACAAGAGAGCTCCCTGGTGGAAGAGATTAACAATGAGGAGAGAATCTAGCTAGAAAAGTCAGAAAACCTATGTGGTTATTTATAATGACTATAGGGATGACCTGACAACAACAACGCAGAAACAAATGCTGTCAAAGGTCAATGCTGCTGCATCTTATAAGTCTTATCGGCTCAGTCGAGATAAATGTATAAATGACGGCAGCCAGAGACGAATTCACCCACTTGTATAACCTGGGTA
The DNA here is from genome assembly GCA_030323885.1 of Branchipolynoe longqiensis. Lineage (NCBI taxonomy): Eukaryota > Metazoa > Annelida > Polychaeta > Phyllodocida > Polynoidae > Branchipolynoe > Branchipolynoe longqiensis. The sequence continues at coordinate 7,660 of JASIRB010000290.1, read as the reverse complement.
AGCACTCGCATCTTCCTGGGAACTAGCTACAGTTACACTCATCCCCAGGGTCAATAACCCAAAATAATGCAGTGATATATGCCCAATATCTATACTCCATCTTCCTGGTAAAATCTAAGAGAATGTCCGCCTAAATTTTCTCTTTTTGAAATCTGCAATCTTCCATATTTTATACTCACATAATTCGTTATACATCACTATCAACAGTGATAGACATAAGTAAAATTTTAATTTGTCCAACAGAAAAGCTCAAGCCATATTCTACTTGTCCATGCTATTCTCACACGGCTCGGCCAAGCGGACAAGCCTTATTTTGAACACTGATTCAATACACAAACTGACAGGTACTGCTGCTACATTGACAAGAACCAGCCCAACATCAGTAATAACTCCACCCCACACCACATTATCATTAGACTATCAACACTAAACAGTAAACTGCAACTAACAAACTCACATAACTAACCAGAACGAGGTAGCATTAGAACAGCACTATCCAACTGATGCTAATCCACTGAATGGCTTTCTACCTATACCAGTATATATGTTAGATTATATGACCTCAGCCAAACCCCTAAATGAATACTGCAGATAACGTCTGCACACACACTGAATGTCATGAAACTACTCACAGCGATCCATCTAATGTTAACGTGGTCATGCTACACCAGTGTTACCATACTGCAGTGTTACTTGTAAACACTTAGGAGTGACCCACTATATGATGATAGTGTATACATGATGTATACACTATGTATACACTATGTATAAGGTTACCACTTGTATAAATAAATGCTATTGGTGCCATACGCTGCCATATATACACTCTACATATCCGAGTAGGTAGTCGTAATTTCAACAGGGAACGGAAGAACAGTGCTTTGAGCTGATAAAAGAACCTTTTCAGCTGAATAAAATATATCTCCCCCCAAAACATTAAGCCTGCTCACTCTAAGACCCTGTTCTGTAGGATTGTACCCCTTACTCTGCCTTATGCCTGGTCGACATGGTGTAAATGCTGAACAGACACATGACAACTCCAAACGCACTGTCCAGGCAGATGGGATGGGGGTGAGTGGGTGATGGTGGGAGGAGGTGGGAGAAGGTGGGAGGTCGAGAAGGCATCCAAGGTTGTTGTGCTCAACTTGTTGCGCTGTGTAAATGCACCAGTGCCTTCTCCCCACTGGGCTCATGTAGAACTATGACCCCAGACCCAGCTCACCCTGAGTGCGTCGTCTATGTCGATCTTGCCGTCCTTGTCCTCGTCCAGGACCTCCATGATGCGCTGGATTTTCGTGTCGTCAGAGATCTTCTGCAGTCGTTTCATTGACAACAGCAGCTCATTGATGCTGACCAGATTTTTCCTAAAATAACAAAGATGACATTTTAGTGCACTCATTATATGACATTGTTTGTAATAGACACTCCGCTCTATGTAGAATTGATTAAATGTTGCTTCATTTCTTTTAAAGAACATATTTTTATTATCGTTGTGTATTAAAGACAAATTTTACTAGCAATGATAAAATATTGCTTCACTTAAAGAAAAAAAGCATTTTTGTTATCATTGTGTAGACAAAATTAACAAGTACTTTTCTAGGTTACTTTTCTGCCGAGTTGTGTGTGCATGCGTGCATTTCTGTGCAGTGATTTGTCTCGGATTTAAACAAAAGATATTATACTTTTTAAACGATTTTTTTTTAACACAACAAAAGTTGTGTAGGTTTTTTGACGTGTTTTATCTCAATAAAACGAGGCTTCTTACAACGTTATGAGCTGGTAATGTCCAGAGCAAAAAACAGCCATCGTCGAAGTGTCTTTTTCTTTTTGATAAAAATGTTTGCTTCAATTGCTTACCACAATGAGTTAGAAGGGCTCTTTTTTTACCATTGACAAAGTGAATGGGACTTTGTTAATTTACCAGATACAGACAAGGGACTACTGGCTGCGCACAGCGGGGAAGGCCTACTTCTTGGTGGAGATTTGGTCGAGGATCTCCCGCCGCATCTCCTCGTCGGCCTGCAGCTGCTTGCTCCGCTTGATGCGCACCTCCCGCACCTCGATCTCCTCCCGCAGCACGTCCTTGTCATCCTGCGGGCGGCACAACAGTCTCACACCGAGCGTCACAATAGTCTCATACCAGTCTCACACCGGGCATCACAAGTCTCATACAGTCTCACACCGAGCATCACAACAGTCTCATACCAGTGTCACACTGAGCGTCACAACAGTCTCATACCAGTCTCACACAAGGCATCACAACAGTCTCACACCAAGCGTCACAACAGTCTCACACCAGTCTCACACCAGGCGGCACAACAGCCTCACACCGAGCGTCACAACAGTCTCATACCAGTCTCACACAAGTCGCCACAACAGTCTTACAACAGTCTCACACAAGTTATCACAACAGTCTCATACTGAGCGTCACAACAGTCTAACACCGGGCATCACAAGTCTCATACCAGGCATCACAACAGTCTCACACTGGGCGCCACTCAACTAAATTCCTCTGGAAATTGTAATTGATTCATTATCATTGATCTATTACTATTTTGTTATTTTTACTTTGGTTAACTGGAAGTTTCGCATGAGGGGTAATTATTTTTCTGAATGTGCCTATATAGTATATAGCTACTGCTAAACAAGGCCTATGACTAAGCAATGCAATGGCTGGGGCTATAATGCATGGAAGTCATTCACTCTGACTGCTGAAATTGAGTGCCCTTGGACAGACGTGCTAATTGGCTGCATGGTCTTCCAGATGACCCAGTGCCCTACATACCTGCAGACCGCCCACGATCTTGTCCATCTGGTGCACCATCTTGTAGACCTGCTCGGACAGAACCTTGGCAGCCTTCGACTGTCGCAGCTCAGAACCGACGCCGGTGGCAACCACCACCTCCTTCAGCTCCTCCAGGTTCTGTAAACAAGCATGCGGTCAGCCCACATCGACAACTGGCACCTCAACAGCGGCCTGCAGCAATTCTTCTTCCGCAAAGACTTATTGAAGGCGGTTCGTTACGGATCTATAGCAGCATGCACGTTAGTTACTTAAGTGGCTGGGCGGAGTGATTTCAAATGGCATGAATCCAAAGGCTGAGCCCATCTGAAATCACTGCACCCACCTATTATGATGGCATTACAAAGTCAAATCGAGAGGATCCAGTGGCTGCCATCTCGCCCAGTTCATCAACTCTATGCCAATACAGATAAACAGTGCCTCAACAGCTTGTTATAGTTGATTCATATCGAAGTTGTTTTGGTGTTTTTTTTTTTCAGATTTAGAAAGGGTTGTCATCCACCCCCTACTCCAGAAATGCCAACATTGTGTCCAAAAATAGGAAGATTTTAATATTTTATTAGGAAGTTTTTGTGCAGCAACACACAGCACAACAATCGGACATATATCATGACATAGTATAATCATATAATATATAATATATATATAGTATAGATATACGAATCTTACCTGGGTACAGATGATGGATAACTGGTGTTTTCCCGAGAAAAGTGTTTTGGCTGCTGGAATATGTGCTACTGTTAGCCATATTTTGTGTTTCTCTGCCCAATCCCAAATGAGTTTAGCTGGATTGTCACATGGTTTGGAGCGAGTCCCTCCCATATTACGAATGTAAGACAGAGCTGTTGTGTTATCTGTGAGAACTCTTACATGATTTTTAGTGATGTGAATCAGACTACGGAGTCCTAGATAAATGGCTCTAAGCTCTAAATACATTAATGTGGTCAGAGATTTCATCTTCCATCCAACGGCCACCTGTTGTCTGTTGGTCTCTATGGGCCCCCCAGCCTTCTAAGGAAGTGTCTGTTGTGACCGTAGTGTTAGACTCTCCCATCCTAATCGGGTTGGGTGAGTTGTTTATGTGTGAAAGCCACAAAATTATATCGTTTTGGCCTGACAAAATTGTCACAGGCTGCTCGAACTTTCCTTTAGTGCGAGCCAGTGCCAAGTTTTTATCTATCTTTAATGATTTGATATGGGCCTGGCCATATAAGATAGCTGGTACATAGGCTATCATTATTCCTATCAAGACTGCGACTTCTCGTATTTTTGGTTTGTTCAATTGTAGAAATTGGTATGCTGTTGTTGTGAATTTATCAACTTTTTGTTCTGTTAATGAGATAGTTATTTTTATGGTGTCAATAAAGAACCCCAGAAACTTTTGTTTGTTTGTTGGTGTTAGTACTGATTTAGTTTCATGTATATAGAAACCTAAATTTGTAAACGTTTTACATAATTTATCTACTGCTGCTTGGTATGGTTGTTGTGTTTGCGTGACAATAAATGAATTGTCAATGTATGGGAACATGATATGTCCTTTCCTAGCCATTAGCAAAAAAACTTGAGAAAATGCGCGAACAGCAGGCCAGTCCATTCAGCATAGACGTGAACTCATAAACTTTGCTGTTCCAACAGAATCTTAAATACTTTCTATCATGTTTATAGATGGGCATTGTGTAGTATCCATCTTTAAGGTCACCACTGGCTAGCCAACTGCCTTGTGTGACTAAGTCTCTCTCTGTTTCTAACGAAAATATTTGTAAATGTTTGTATTCTATGAATTTGTTAAATAAAGTTAGGTCTAAAATTAGTCTAACATCCCCGTTTGGTTTCAGTCTTAAGAAAATATTTTAGATGAATTCCCCAGCAACGTGTAGTGCTGGTTCTATAATGCCCTTTTCGCAAAACTTAAGGACTTGATTGTTTAATGCTTCACGTTCTGAACCGTGAAACCTATATGGAAATGGTATTCTATTTTGAATAGGTTCTTCTATTAACGGAATCCTTACCCCTTCTGCTAGGCTAAGGATAGTTAAGTTATCTCTAACTTTATTCTATTCAGAAAGACAGTTATTGAGGTTACCAGCTTGAAAGGTATTGCTTACTGTTACGGTTGCTATTGTTTGAGTCACCACTTCTATTTGTTCCCTGGTATGGGGAATGGCTTCTAAGTGTTGAACTCCCTCTTGAAGGGCCTGTTCCCGTCGTTCCAGCCGAATGATTGCCTCTGGCCCCTTCCTCTGGCTTCGAAGCTGAAGTTGGTTCCGAACCGGCCTCCTCGTTGGCCAGTTCTTCGGTTGCGAAAATCCTGCCTCAGCTGCTTGAAGTGGTTGGAGTTGCCGTCAGCCGATTTCTTTTTGACAGTTTCCATTTGTTTTTCGCACTTGGAGCTGGTCTCTACTTGTTTAAACAAGTATTGTAGTTGTCCGCCAAACATCTTGCTCTTATCTAGCGGCTCGCCCTTAATGGGCTTTGGTGCTAGGAATAGTGTGTATTCCTTTCCATCATTGTCCGTAATCTTTTTGGACCGCGCCACCTCTTTTCCACCGTCTGTGCAGACTGCTTTAAATACGTTTTCAAACCATCTGTAGGAGAGGAAGTTGCTGGTTGCTGTTAGTACTGCAATTCCTCCATTCATATTGTTGTTCTGTGCCATCATCTTGTTGGTGATGGGCGCAATGGCTGTAATGGTGTACCATGTAGAGAGCCGTCTCAAACTTTTTCCTCTCTTCACCGAGTTTAACCTCAGGATCCATCTCTTTGACTGAGGGTTCCGGAATTCCTTTAATTCCTGTGAATTTCTCCGCCATCTTGATTATGACCTCCGCTGGTTTGAAAGTGTTAAAGTGGCCTTGAATGGTCTTCCTCATGAGCGTCATGTGTATTTTCTTGCGTCTCAGCAGTTTACACTTTTTCGTTTTTCACACACACTATTTAGCATATTTGCCAGAGTGCTTGGTGTTAGAGTCTGAACTCGTCGTCGATGAGTCTGATGGCGAGTCCGAAGAGGACTTGTGTTTCCTCCTCTTCTTAGACTTTTTCTTAGTCTTCTTCACGAGGGGCTTCTTTTTACGGGCTCTCGTGTACTCGTCTCCTTCTGAATTGTCTCTCTTTTTGTGTTTGCGCTTTCGTGCAGACACAAACACCTCCTCCTCTGAGTTGCCGTTTGTTGAGGCCTGATCTTCAGAAAAAGTCCTCCCATTCCGACTCATTGGAGTCTTGCGGAACCTTTGTTCGCCTTTTCTTTGACGTACCCACTCTAGATGGTAACATTTCTTCCAGCTTCTGTTGCACAAGCCTGGCAACCTGCTCATCTAGGTCCCTATCAATGGGGCCAGGGTCGGTATCGTACACCCCCCCCCCCCACTCAGAATCCATTTGTTCTAGCGAGGGCGACCTTTGTACCCGCGCAGTTGGTGTGGCGTCTTCATCCGCACTGAGTGCGTGAGTTGCCTCTGCCTTACTCCGCTTTGTAGCCAAGGCTCCGAGACTGTGAGTAAAAAGAAGAACAACGATTAGGCATTGTCTTAGGCGGAATAGCACACTGATAATTAGAGTATAATTATACTAGGTGTGCATTTTATGGCCTTAAATCAATTTTTAACGCAGGCGTATGGCTAACAGACAGTCGCAGGATGACAGAATTGGTAACCAACCGATCCAAACGAGGGTAGGGACCAGTGTAGTGGTGCCCTCCCACACTCTAAGTACCTATAAACTTCTCCCACCTGTGGCTTTTTTCGCCAACAAGTTGAAGAAAATACTATAGGACTCGGAGGTATGCCTTAACGAGAATCACAAATGGGGAATCTTATTGAGACCCAAGGAATGAATCGCCAACGATGTAACTGGCTCCTGCCAAACATCTCTCTGTTCGGCAACGGGCGGCTTAATTAATAACTGAACAATGGAAACATTGTTCTTTCGATCATGCCAATTACGATCGAAACTAAGCTGTAAAACAGTAATATCTTATCGAAAAGTTTCAGAAAACTTTGTACATGAATGCTAACATGAACTAAAACAAAGTTTGAGTTTGAAAGATACTAACCTGTTTGGTTTTGTAGTAAATGTAGAAAAACTGCCAGAGCTGCTCACAACACGTCCTCTTGCTGTGAGCTGATTATGCTAAATGCTGGACCCAAATGTGCTTCCTTCTCCCTGGGCTACTAGTAGCCAGAGGCGCAGTATATATATATATATATATATATATATATAAAAATTATATAATAACATTATATATATATAGGTATCGGAGAAGAAGTCGTTTCAAGGTTGTATGAGTTCGGACAATAACTGCGGGCATGCGCGTTGCCGCCGCTGATATATATTCGATGTTCTGCGCCAGCTCGCGCCATACTTCCACCGATTGAAATAAATATATATAAATATATATATATATATATATATATATATAGTATAGTTATACGAGTCTTACCTGGGTATAGATGATGGATAACTGTTGTTTTCCCGAGGTATAAGCCTCGGGTAGACGTGGGCTAGGGAGAAGGAAGCACATCCGGGTCCAGCAATCTTTACCTACTTATTCAGGATAAAAATGATTTTTCAATACAATGGATACTATGATTTTCCTATAATCTAATGTCAAAAATCAATAACAATTGTTAAACATGTATGAACATCAACCAGCAAAATTAAAGAGTTTTGGTGAAAACGAAGTGTATTCTCACCTACTGCTGATCTAGTCTTGTAGCAGCTGTCGGGCTACTGTGCTCGACTTTTCTAATCGTTTGTTGTAGTGGGTTGCAAACGACCGTGCTGTCTTCCATCCTGCATGGGCCAGGATCCGCTTAACAGAGATGCCCAGGAGTCGTGCCTTAGACACCATCGCACCCC
>JASIRB010000032.1:0-21988 GCA_030323885.1 Branchipolynoe longqiensis | reverse complement strand
CATCCAATAAGGCTAGGTCTTCACACCCAGTAAGTGTCAGTCCTCACACCCAATACACCTAGGTTTTCACATCCAATAAGGCTAGGTCTTCACACCCAGTAAGTGTCAGTCCTCACACCCAATACACCTAGGTTTTCACATCCAATAAGGCTAGGTCTTCACACCCAGTAAGGGTCAGTCCTCACACCCAATACACCTAGGTTTTCACATCCAATAAGGCTAGGTCTTCACACCCAGTAAGAGTCAGTCCTCACACCAATACACCTAGGTTTTCAATCAATAAGGCTAGGTCTTCACACCCAGTAAGTGTCAGTCCTCACACCCAATACACCTAGGTTTTCACATCCAATAAGGCTAGGTCTTCACACCCAGTAAGGGTCAGTCCTCACACCCAATACACCTAGGTTTTCACATCCAATAAGGTTAGGTCTTCACACCCAGTAAGTGTCAGTCCTCACACCCAATACACCTAGGTTTTCACATCCAATACGGCTAGGTCTTCACACCCAGTAAGTGTCAGTCCTCACACCCAATACACCTGGGTTTTCACATCCAATAAGGTTAGGTCTTCACACCCAGTAAGTGTCAGTCCTCACACCCAATACACCTGGGTTTTCACATCCAATAAGGTTAGGTCTTCACACCCAGTAAGTGTCAGTCCTCACACCCAATACACCTGGGTTTTCACATCCAATAAGTTTCTTCAACCCAGTGTGTCAGTCCTCACACCCAATACCTGGTTTTATCAATAAGGTTAGGTCTTCACACCCAGTAAGTGTCAGTCCTCACACCCAATACACCTAGGTTTTCACATCCAATAAGGCTAGGTCTTCACACCCAGTAAGTGTCAGTCCTCACACCCAATACACCTAGGTTTTCACATCCAATAAGGCTAGGTCTTCACACCCAGTAAGTGTCAGTCCTCACACCCAATACACCTAGGTTTTCACATCCAATAAGGCTAGGTCTTCACACCCAGTTAGGGTCAGTCCTCACACCCAATACACCTAGGTTTTCACATCCAATACGGCTAGGTCTTCACACCCAGTTAGTGTCAGTCCTCACACCCAATACACCTAGGTTTTCACATCCAATAAGGCTAGGTCTTCACACCCAGTAAGTGTCAGTCCTCACACCCAATACACCTGGGTTTTCACATCCAATAAGGTTAGGTCTTCACACCCAGTAAGTGTCAGTCCTCACACCCAATACACCTGGGTTTTCACATCCAATAAGGTTAGGTCTTCACACCCAGTAAGTGTCAGTCCTCACACCCAATACACCTGGGTTTTCACATCCAATAAGGTTAGGTTTTCACACCCAGTAAGTGTCAGTCCTCACACCCAATACACCTAGGTTTTCACATCCAATACGGTTAGGACTTCACACCCAGTAAGAGTCGGTCTCACACCCAGTTAGCCTACATCCTCACATCCAATGGGTGTCAAGCCTCTCCGACCACCCACACTGCCCCCCCCCCCCCGCACTCCTCCAGACTCCTCCCCACCCCCCTGCCCAGTTATTGACTACCCAGAATGCACCAGCACATCTCCAGCCCAGCCTGGTCCTATAAGCACCACCTTCAGCTAACTTTCTTCTGGTGTTTGCTTCTTGCTGAGAATGCGGATATTTGTTGTCGCATTTCAACTTGGCGCTTTGCTCGTGTTTGACCATGAGTTGAGGCGGGTGATTAGGGAGGCGCTGTCCAGTGGAACACTTTAATCTCAGCCCGCAGTGGAACCGTATTGATCCGAGACACGGCCTGTGGGGAGAACTTTCGGTGTCCTCCATGCACCGTCTACACCATTTACACCAGCCACACCAGCAGCAACACCGTCCACACCATTTACACCATCCACGACACCAGCAACACCAGCAGCAACACCGTCCACACCAGAACATTATCAATGACACCAACAACACCAGCACATTAGCAACACTGACACAAAATTGATATTTGTCGCTTCCTAGCCTGGCACTCGGCATTATTAGGATAGGGAAAGGACTGGTTGGCGCAGTGTGAAGATAATGTCACTGAGTGGGATATTAGATCATAGTGCTGGTGGCCTGATTTCCCAGTGGGACAGCACTATAAAGTCGACGTTAGTGCGCACTGTCACAAGTCGGTACCCGTCCTGATATGACCTTAGATGTTACCAGAACGTAAAATTCTAACAATCAAGCAGCCATACTAGATAGTAACACCAGTGTACACCAGCAACACCCCAACACCAATAATAATAACCTCAACACGCCGCTAACAACAACATCAACATGATAGCCATATTAGGCGATATTGAGAAGTGAACAAGTGTGTACCAGCGTTAGGCTAGTAATAACCTCAACACACAAACAACAACATCAAAGCCATGTTAGGCGATATTGAGAAGGCTACAACCATGTAATTTGACATACACCAAGGGTACAACCATGTAATTTGTCATACAACAATGGTACAGCCATGTAATTTGTCATACACCAAGGGTACAAACCATGTAATTTGACATACAACAAGGGTACAACCATGTAATTTGACATACAACAAGGGTACAACCATGTAATTTGACATACACCAAGGGTACAACCATGTAATTTTCCATACAACAAGGGTACAACCATGTAATTTGACATACAACAGGGGTACAACCATGTAATTTGACATACAACAAGGGTACTACCATGTAATTTGTCAGAAAATGTTCATTAAAACAAACAAAATATGATGTCAGTCGCACAACTGGAAACATATTTTTCTGTTGTTAGTCCCCATTGTCAGGATAATGAGACTGAGTGGAATATTATGTGCACCTGCAGACGCGCACACACACCCCACCCCCTCCTCCCACACACACACACACACACACATACAGCCACACAGGTGCGATAATCTAATATCCTACACCGATTAGAATGTGAACCAGGCAACTTCAGAGAACTGGGTGCTTCATAGTTTGTGATACTGGGATAGTGCATAAGCCGATGGACTTTGACCGCTCAGGTAACAGCATATTTACAGTATGTGCAGGTGGCTATCAGCCTACTTACCTGATAAACTCGACAAGGCACCACTCAATGTAGCCGGGCCTGACATATCTGAACTGTGACCTGATCCAATTGTAAATGTCAATTAGAAGTTATAGTTGGTGCATTCAGTCATAGAGATGTCATTCAATTAGAAGTTAGCATAATTGACTGATGTAGTAAGATGACTGTCAATTAGAAGTTAGTGTAGTTACTGTGATGTAGTTATAGATGACAGTTGATTAGAAGTTAGCATAGTTGACTAATGTAGTTGTAGATGACAGTCAATTAGAAATTAGTGTAGTTACTGTGATGTAGTTGTAGATGACAGTCAATTAGAAGTTGTAGATGACAGTCAATTAGAAGTTAGTGTATATGGCTGATTTAGTTGTACATGACAGACCATTAGAAGTTAGTATAGTTGCTGTGATGTAGTTATAGATGACAGTTGATTATAAGTTAGTGTAGTTGACTGATGTAGTTATAAATGACAGTCAATTAGAAGGTAATGTAGATAGCCGACTTAATTGTAGATGACAGTCAATTAGAAGTTAGTGTAGTTGACTGATGTAGTTATAGATGACAGTCGATTAAAAGGTAATGTAGATATCCGACTTAGTTGTAGATGACAGTCAATTAGAAGTTAGTGTTGTTGACTGATGTAGTTATAGATGACAGTCGATTAGAAGTTAGTGTAGTTGACTGATGTAGTTATAAATGACAGTCAATTAAAAGGTAATGTAGATATCCGACTTAGTTGTAGATGACAGTCAATTAGAAGTTAGTGTAGTTGACTGATATAGTTATAGATGACAGTCGATTAGAAATTAGTGTAGTTGACTGATATAGTTATAAATGACAGTCAATTAAAAGGTAATGTAGATAGCTGACTTAGTTGTAGATGACAGTCAATTAGAAGTTAGTGTAATTGACTGGTGTAGTTGTAGATGACAGTCAATTAGAAGGTAATGTAGATGTCCGACTTAGTTGTAGTTGACAGTCAATTAGAAGTTTGTGTAGTTGACTGATGTAGTTGTAGATGACAGTCAATTAGAATTTAGTGTAGTTGACTAATGTAGTTGTAGATGACAGTCAATTAGAAGTTAGTGTAGTTGACTGATGTAGTTGTAGATGACAGTCAATTAGAAGTTAGTGTAGTTGGCTAACTTTGTTGTAGATAAAAGACTGCTAGAAGGTAATGTAGATGACAGTCTCTGGCAGGTCTGAGCGCAGTTTGGGTGTGGCCCACCGTGAAGTCAGTGTAAATCATGCAATACCAAGCTCAGTAGCCGTATCGCAGCGCACAAAGCACATTACCTAAAGCAAACTCTTTTTGAGTTTTCTATTTGAAATGTATTTAAGAAACTAAAAGGGCCCCTTGTGTGAAGGAAGTTAAAGTTGATGGGAGGCAGGTGAGAGCTCCCTTATTCACGATGGGGATTTGTCGTGGGGTGCCATACTGTATCAACTGTGGTTGATCGAACCCTTGTTCACGCCGGGGACGTAGCTCAGGCAGTTGAGTGTCCACCTGTGACGGTGAGGGTTATCCTATCAGTCCTGCTCAGTGCACCCATTTGCAGTTTGGGCTATTTTCCGTCCAACCAGTGGTCCACAACTGGTTCATCAAAGGCTATGGTATGTGCTGTCCTGTCTGTGGGAAAGTGCATATAAAAGACCCATTGTTGCATATCGGAAAGAGTAGCCTATGTGGCGGCAGCGGGTTTCATCCAAAGAAATATGTCAGAATGACCAGATGTTTGATGTCCAATAGCCTCTAGAGGCATCATTAAATAAAAGAAGCTTTGTTCATGTCCTATGATCGATTCAACACCCCTGTTCATGCCCTGTGATTGATCCAGCCCCCTGTTCATGCCATGTGATTGATACGACACCCTTGTTCATGATATGTGATTCACACAACCCCTGTTCATGATATGTGGTGGATACAGCCCTCTGTTCATGCCCTGTTATTGATACAACATCCCTGTTCATGCCTGTGATTGACACAGCCCTCTGTTCATGCCATGTGATTGATACGGCCCTCTGTTCATGCATGTGGTTGAAACAACCCTCTGTTCATGATATGTGGTTAATACAGCCCTCTGTTCATGCCCATGATTGACACCGCCCTCTGTTCATGCCATGTGATTGATACAGCCCTCTGTTCATGCCATGTGATTGATACAGCCCTCTGTTCATGCCTGTGATTGACACAACCCTCTGTTCATGATATGTGGTTGATACGTCCCTCTGTTCATGCATGTGGTTGAAACAACCCTCTGTTCATGATATGTGGTTAATACAGCCCTCTGTTCATGCCTATGATTGACACAACCCTCTGTTCATGCCATGTGATTGATACAGCCCTCTGTTCATGACGGTGGTTGATACAACCCCTGTTCATGCTCCGTGATTATCTCATCCCCTCTGTTCATATTTAGTTTCGTTCTTGTCTTACCTTCCTCACTTTGTAACGAGTCGTTCAGCGTTTAAATTCAAAAGACTTCCTGTTTGTGTATTCATGTCTGACTATAGTCCTAACTACAGAGGAGCCGTTGACCCTCGGGTAGTAGACTGTGTTGTGATACCTGAATATGTGGCACGAAGCCACCAGAGGTGGCCACAACTGTAAAGTGGAAATGGTTGGTTGTTGGAGTTTAACATTCTCGCAACATCTAAGGTCATATCAGGACGAGTACTGACCTGTGACAATGCTCACTCATAGCGACTTTATAGTGCTGCCCCACTGGGAGACCAGACTGCCAGCACCAGGATCCGATATCCCACTCAATCACATTATCCTGATACTGAGCTAACCAGTTCCTGCCCTCTCCTATTAATGCCTAACGCCAGGCTAGGAGGCGACAAGTATCAATGTTATAAGTCATTGTTTCGACTCGACCGGGAACCAAACTCCGATCTCCAGCACGTGAAGCCCGTGGTCTCCCGATTCGGCCGCCGTGCCCGGTGTCTCAGTTTGAAAGGGTACCCAGTTTAAAATGGGCTTTTTCGCAATGAGCATGCATCGAATTCAGATTGTACACACGTTTAATAACTGGTCAATTGCTTGTTAACTTGTTAGTGCAGCGGGTACTATATACTATCAAGCATAAAATATTCACTACAACGATGTCTGAACAGTCTTCTTGCTTGTCTCGCCCAACATTTCCAGAGAGCTTCTCCACAGACAAAAGCAAGCCAGAAATTCGGAGGAAATTTCAAGCTTGCCTTTCAACTTTGACGCATGCACATTGTGAAAAGCCTCGTTTTACACCAGTTCCCTTTCAAACTGCGACACCGATATCAAGTTGAAATGTCAACACCGGCAGGAAGCTGTGTTTTGGTGACCTGTGGCCGCTGTTGGTTTTGTTGCTGACTGTTTGATTTCTGTGTTTGCAGGTACGTACAGACCGGTGTGAAAGCGAGGCGGTCAGGTAGGGCGTGACCCACATATATCTCTAATCAAAGACCACAGCATACACTCAGTAAGAATGGACATTCCAAGAGTGGAAAACTGCGACGTTTCCCCGCCTAGTGCCTTGGTTGCATTTGACTGGATTCATCGAGTCTGATTATTTGTTCTGCTATTATTATATTGGTATAAATTGATTATTATTTACAAGCCATACATTTCTGTAGCCATTTGGGTCTAGGCGTGCCTGCTACTATAACCCCTTTGAATTGGTTGAGCTGCCAGACTCGGCAGGGGGTGTTGGGAGTCATGTCCATTTGGACCAGGCGCCATGGCCCAGTGGTACAGTGTCCATTTAGCATGTGGAAGGTGTTCATGTTCGATCCCCAGCTGAGTCAAAGCCAAGTCAGAGCAAGTTGGTTCTTGGCGCTACATTATCAGTGCTGGGTATTATTAGGAGGGCAGGGGCAGGCTGGCTCTCTGTCAGTATCAGGAGAACCTTACTCCGTGAGTTATTTCATTATGGTGCCAAAGATATGGTAACTTGTTGCGGAAGCACTATAAGGCCACCAGGGGTATGCACTGATATGAACTCCCGTCCTGATATGACCTTAGATGTTGCTAGGATTGTAAAAAAAGAACCCCACTGATGTGAACTAAGCTGTTGCTAGGGTGTAAAACTACAACCAATTACCCACTAACTGCTGAATAGGAGGAGTAGTTGGTTGGTTGTTGGAGTTTTACGTCCTGGCAACATCTAAGGTCATATCAGGATGGGTACCGACTTGTGACAGTGCACATTCATGGCGACTTTATAGTGCTTCCCCACTGGGAGACCAGACTGCCCGAATCATGACCTGATATCCCACTCATTCACATTATCCTGAAATTGAGCCAACCAGTCCTTGCTCTGTCCTAAAAATGCCGAGTAGCAGTAGTAGCAGTAGTAGTAGTTGTAGTAGCAGTAGTAGTAGTAGCAGTAGCGGCAGCAACAGCAACAGTAATAATGACAGGTGTAATTATAGCTCAGGCGATGACTGTCGGGTTGTAGAGACACATGTAGAACCAGTACAGTTTTCAACAACAAAAAACACACAACAATCCAGCGTCCAATAACTGCCGACTGATTCACACTGCCCGGGCTTCACCCGTATACGCTGAAGCGATCTGCGGCAGCGCCCACGCACTGCTGCTCTCCTGTGGTGGGGGGTGATATTAGCGTCTCGGCGTCTAACCTCTAGTGTGCCGCCTCTGGGCCCGCTTTGCTAATTGTTAGCCAACAATTCTCATCAACACGCTGAGGCGATGTGCCCCCAACACCCAAGTTATAGTTTGTTAAAAATTTGAAATGATAAGTATGCTAGATTTATCCCTGATGAGGAACCTTTGCTTAGACGCCATTTTGTTTTTCAATTTAAAGTTGCCTGCTCCGATGGTTTTGATTTTCTGCCATATATATATTTTTTAATGAGATAAAGCATGCCGGTAAAACGCACCCCCCACCCCGGAGAGGAGGGGAGCAGCAGGACACTACATAGATAAAAGATTCACCCTGTACTAGTACACGGGTGAAGGATAACCTAGTGTAAATACGGGCGAAAATAGCTTTAGTATGAAACAGGAACTAGAAACTGTGGTTCCAGGATCAAATGGCTACATATATAGGCACAGAGTTGGTGAAATGGGCGAGAATGCAAAAAGAAAAGATGGCGGCCATAGAACGCCATCGATTTCACTTTGAAATCTGATTAAACTACATGTTTTATTATATTTGTCAACTCAAAGGTAGCAGGGAAATAATAAGACATATGTAAAGAATAATTGTTGCTTCTTAGATTGTGAAATTAGGCTCTCATTTCATTTCCCCGCATTTTCGACCGTTTTTATATAGGGCTGGTATTCACCCGTGTACTGCGAGTACCGGGTGAATCCTTTTCTAGACACTACAGAGCTTACTACACGCAATACCAGTCTCATCACTACCCAAATATACGTATATATAATATATGTATATGTCACTCAGGTTGATCGTTATAATCTACATTACTTTAGTTTCAAGTAACTTTTATTTTAAGGGTTAACTTTGCAGATATTTGAACTGAAATCATGCAACCTTAATTTGAGTGTGCACACCGAAATGGTGGCAGAGGCTTTGTTTGCCCATTTCCGAGTCCAGCACCGGACTGCCATCAATGTGTAATGAACGCGTCTGTATCCAAATTGCACATGTAGCATCAAATGTACACGTGATCATTTTGGTTTTTAGAAAACTGGGTACTTATACCGCATTATGCAGCTGTAAGAGATGTTGGTTGTTGGAGTTGTACGCCCTGGCAACATCCAAGGTCATATCAAGACGGCTACCGACTTGTGACAGCGCGCACTCATGGCGAATTTATAGTACTGCCCTACTGGGAGACCAGGTCGCCAGCACCATGACCTGATATCCCACTCAGTCACATTATCCTGACACTGTTATCCTGACTTGTGACAGTGCGCATTCATCAGAACTTTATAGTGCTGCCCCACTGGGAAATCAGGCCACTGGCACCATTACCTGATATTTCACTGAGTCACATTATCCTGACATTGAGCCAACCAGTCCTTGCCATATCCCGTGAGGTACATTTGATAATGTTCATATCCTGTTTGGCGGGGACACGCCGCAGGGCTTTGATGTTTGGGTGGGGCTAGTGTTCACCGGGGGCGGGGGGCGGGGGGGGGGGGGTAATGCTCCTGACTCACCAGGGTTACTCTGCTCTATCTAACAGCAATAGCAAATGGTGCATTCAATGCTAACACTCGGGGACCAGTGTAGTTGCGCAGTGCTAAAGGATCTATTTACTCACCATGGTTACTCTGCTCTATCTAACAGCAATATCACATGGGGCGTGAGGGCACATGCCTACAATATGTGTACAGTTTTATACTATACACACGTATATAAAGTAGGTATATGTTTATACTATACACACATGCCTACAATCTGTGTAAGTTTTATACTATGCACACATATATAAAGTAGGTATAGGTTTATACTATACACACATGTCTACAATCTGTGTAAGTTTTATACTATACACAAGTATATAAAGTAGGTATAGGTTTATACTATACACACATGCCTACCATCTGTGTACAGTTTTATACTATTCACATGTATAAAAGTAGGTATAGGTTTATACTTTACACACATGTCTACAATCTGTGTACAGTTTTATACTATGCACACGTATATAAAGTAGGTATAGGTTTATACTATACACACATGCCTACAATGTGTACATGTAAATACGATGCACACATGCCTACAATGTTATCTACCTGCCTACAATGTACACCGTGGATGTGCCCCCCCCCCCCTGCCCTGTGCAGAGCCTACACCACTGTGTACTGTGCACTGTGCCCCACGTGAGGAGTTCCCCCACAAGTAGCCCCGTGCTCCCCGTGCTCCCGGCACCCGGCACCCGGCCGGTTGGCGCCTGCTGCAGGCACCATGTCCTAATGGCCGGGGTCGGCAGGTGACGGCGTCGTGCCCCACGTGATCAGCCGCGTCTCCAAGGTAACCACCGGCAAGGAGCCACACGCCGACAGGCACCCAATGATCGCTGGGTGCCTGAGGCATCAGTCACACCAGGCTTGCGACCACTTGTGACTAAAAAAAAACAGGTGGTTGCAAGTGGTTGCAAGTGATATTTTGTCCTCACTGGTCGCTTCCTCCTGGTGACCATTTTGTCAGGGTATCAGGAGGCTGCAGGGTCAGCCACATCGCTGATTTCTGCATCTTGTCGCCTCGTTCTGAGGGCGGGGACTTCATGGAGAGCCGACAGTCAGACACATGGCGCGTTAGGTCGGCGGGTGTCCGTCCGGTTAGAGGCCGGCATTATCGGCAGTCGGCAATAATATCTACACGCACACATGGACACACACACACTCACACACACAATCACACTCACACACACTCACACACACTCACACACTCAAAACACACACACACACTCACACTCACACACACTCACACCCTCACACACACTCACACACACACTCACAGACACACTCAAACACTCACACACACACACACACACATACACTCACACACACACACGCGGCGTGTGACTGTTGTTAAAACGCGCCTTTCATGGCTGCTAATAAATGAGCGTCTTTCAATGCGATCTCACTGGCAAAGTGCCCAGCTCCTGCGGGCAGGTGTGTGTAGGGGTGTGTGTGTGTATGGGTGTGTGTGTGTAGGGGTGTGGGGGGGCACAAGACGCCGAGTACCACCGACAAAGGTGCGTTCGGAAAGATTGTGTAGGAAACTTCGGGTAAGCAGTAGTGTCTGAGTAAGGCGCCCTCGTTAACCTACTGATACCCTACTGACATCATGACGACATCATGACGACATAACACGACATCATGATGACATAACGACATCATAGCGACATCATAACGACATCATGATGACATAACGACATCATAGCAACATAACAACATCATAGCGACATCGTGATGAAATAATGACATCATAACAACATCATAACAACATCATAACAACATCATAACAACATCATGATGACACCATAAAGACATCATAACAACATCATGATGACATAATGACATCATATCGACATCATAACAACATCATGATGCCATCATAATAACATAATGACATCATAACGACATCATGATGACATAACGACATCATAGCAACATCATAGCAACACCATAACAACATCATGACGACATCATGATGACACCATAACGACATCAAGATGACATCATGATGACATCATGATGACATAACGACATCATAGCAACATCATAGCGACATCACAATGACATAACGACATCATAACGACATCATGATGACATCATGATGACATAACGACATCATAACGACATCATGATGACATCATATCGACATCATAACGACATCATGACGATATCATAACAACATCATAACGACATCATGACGACATCATGACGACAGCCCACTGACACCTAGATACAAGATTCACCCCGTCCTTGTAGTACAGGGGTGAACGACAACGCAGTCTAAATACAGCGAAAACTGCTTTAGTATGGAACAGGAAGTGGAACCCCTGGTTCCAGTATCAAATGGCTACTGATATCGGCACAGAGTTGGTGAAATGGGAGAGAATGCAAAAAGACAAGATGGCGACGATAGAACACCGTCGATTTCAATTAAGTGCGTTAAAGTATATTTGTGATTATATTTTTCAACTCAGAAATAGCGAAGATGTCTGTGAAGAATATATTTTGCTTCTTCAAATTGAGAATTTATCAGTTCAGTTCATTTCCCCAGCATGTGGAATTTGTTCTCCAGCTTTGATATAGGGCTGCTTTTCACCCCTACTACAAGTACGGCTTGAATCTTTTATCTACCTGACACCCCGCGGACAGTTAACCCACACAGAACCTTCTCACTGGTGTTGTCCAAGTTCTCTACTACCAGCGAGAAACATGTGCTTTTGTTTATTTTGTGGGGAGTTGAGGAGTATTTTAAAACCGGAATCAGAAAGCAAAGAGCTACTTTGGGTTCTGTTTTTGTTGTAGTTGATTTGTCTGTAAAGTGTGTATTTTATTTTGACATTAGGAGTGTCATTTAGATGGCTGACTTTGTTATAAAGCACATACTTCATGTTGGCAACATTATATATATTTTTTGTTTTGGTTAGCGACCCCCCAGCACAAAAAGTAAACATCGGCTATTGGGGCTCATTAACATAATATTTACACATTACAGGCGGCTTTTCTTTTTTAAATCAAGTTTATTCATGTATAATTTCTCAGTGTCGTAGCACTGATCTGTGATGTGTTTTATTTGTGACATTATGCGGGAACTGATCTGTGATGTGTTTTATTTTGTGACATTATGCGGGCACTGATCTGTGATGTGTTTTATTTTGTGACATTATGCCGGCACTGATCTGTGATGTGTTTTATTTTGTGACATTATGCGGGCACTGATCTGTGATGTGTTTTATTTTGTGACATTATGCGGGCACTGATCTGTGATGTGTTTTATTTTGTGACATTATGCGGGCACTGATCTGTGATGTGTTTTATTTTGTGACATTATGCGGGCACTGATCTGTGATGTGTTTTATTTTGTGACATTATGCGGGCACTGATCTGTGATGTGTTTTATTTTGTGACATTATGCGGGCACTGATCTGTGATGTGTTTTATTTTGTGACATTATGCGGGCACTGATCTGTGATGTGTTTTATTTTGTGACATTATGCGGGCATGTTGTGTGTTTTTTTTTGTGACATTATGCGGGCACTGATCTGTGATGTGTTTTATTTTGTGACATTATGCGGGCACTGATCTGTGATGTGTTTTATTTTGTGACATCATGCCGGCACTGATCTGTGATGTGTTTTATTTTGTGACATCATGCCGGCACTGATCTGTGATGTGTTTTATTTGTGACATTATGCGGGCACTGATCTGTGATGTGTTTTATTTTGTGACATTATGCGGGCACTGATCTGTGATGTGTTTTATTTTGTGACATCATGCCGGCACTGATCTGTGATGTGTTTTATTTTGTGACATTATGCGGGCACTGATCTGTGATGTGTTTTATTTTGTGACATTATGCGGGCACTGATCTGTGATGTGTTTTATTTTGTGACATTATGCGGGCACTGATCTGTGATGTGTTTTATTTTGTGACATCATGCCGGCACTGATCTGTGATGTGTTTTATTTTGTGACATTATGCGGGCACTATTATAATGCCTCATTTATTTGTAATCTACACATTTACCTAATATTAGGAGGGGTTATCATTTTGATTGTTGATTTGATTTTAATGCGTATATTGACGTTTTTTATCATTAGGGATTGCCATTTTAATGACTCATTTCTTTTTAATGCACACACTTTGCTTTTGCGACATGCTAATATCATTTTGATAGATTTGTTTGTAATGCACATGATTTAGTTTTGTGACATTAAATTATCCCTGTTTTGATCGCTGGTTTGTTTGTAATGCGCATAATTTAGTTTCACAACACTAAATTATTGCCATTTTGATGGCTGATTTGTTTGTAATACCTATTTTAGTTTAACAACACTGAGGACCGCCATTTTGATGGCTGATTTGTTTGTAATACATATTTTAGTTTAACAACACTGAGGGCCGCCATTTTTATGGCTGATTTGTTTGTACTGCGCATAATTTAGTTGTGTGACATTCAATTAACCTCATTTTGATGGCTGATTTGTTTGTAATACATATTTTAGTTTAACAACACTGAGGCCTGCCATTTTGATGGCTGATTTGTTTGTAGTGTGCATAATTTAGTTTCACAACACTAAATTATTGCCATTCTGATGGCTGATTTGTTTGTCATACATATTCTAGTTTAAAAACACTGAGGACCGCCATCTTGATGCATAATCTATTTGTAAGACATGTATTCAATGGTTGATTTGTTTGCAATGGCGAAGCCCGCTGTGACCTCAGCAGGTGGCTCCGGTGTACTAACAACTGCCCCGAGGTCGCCGCCCAAAGAAAGCAGGCTTGCACCCTTTTTTTTGGCGCTCTTTCTTTCTGTGGATTTTCCTCGCCTTGTGGCAGAAGAACTGTGAGTGTGTGCTTTGTGCCGCCGAACACGGACTGAACTAGGAGCTCTCCTGGCGGAGGTCTAGGGGGCCAAGGCGGCGTGGTGATTTGGTGGTGATTTAATGGTGATTTAATGGTGATTTAATGGTTATCGATTGTGATTAATGGTGATTTGATGATGCTTTGATGGTGATTTGACGGTGATTTGATGGTGATTTGATGGTGATTTGATGGTGATTTGATGGTGATTTGATGGTGATTGAGGCTGACTTGGATGGTTCCGTTCTGGTTCTAGCCCTGTACCATGTCGCGATGTGCTTTGATGCAGTGTGTGGAGGTTTCTACGTGTGTTGTTGATCTGGCAGGCGTCAGTGTCAAGTGTCACGTGACGTGGCTGAATAGGGTGTGACAGTTGAGAATGACCAACTGTCACGGACAGTCTGTTTAACAGTGTGTCAAGTGTGAACAGCGCCATGTGGTTGATGGGTGCAGTCAATCTGACAATATCTCAGATGTAAACACAAGTAGCGACGCCTTACAGAGCCTTATGACTGCTGGCTATAATTAATCCAACAGTATCTCATGTATAACACAGGTAGCCACACCTCACAAAGCCATCAGTTAGCGGCTTCCTAGACTTACCATTGTTAGCTCTTCTAATTGCACTGCAGATCTCTCAGTGTGAATAGCGGCACAAACACTGCCTGGTGTAAAGGTGAAGCTTGTGTCGTGGAATTCAAACATACTGTACTGCATAACCTGTACACATGGCCTAGCGCCTCAGTGTGTATAACCTGTATACATGTGTGTATAAACTGTATACATGGCTGAGGGCATCAGTGTGCATAACCTGTATGCATGTGTGTATAAACTCTATACATGGCTGAGGGCATCAGTGTGTATAACCTGTATACATGTGTGTATAAACTGTATACATGGCTGAGGGCCTCAGTGTGTATAACCTGTATACATGTGTGTATAAACTCTATACATGGCTGAGTACCTCAGTGTGTATAACCTGTATACATGTGTGTATAACCTGTATACATGGCTGAGGGCTTCAGTGTATATAAACTGTATACATGTGTGTATAAAATGTATACATGGCTGAGGGCCTCAGTGAGTATAACCTGTATACATGTGTGTATAACCTGCATACATGCCTGAGGGCCTCAGTGTGTGTAACCTGTATACTTGGCTGATGGCCTCAGTGTGTATGACCTGTATACATGGTTGACGGCCTCAGTGAGTATAATCTGTATACATGGCTGAGGGCATCAGTGTGTATAACCTATATACATGTGTGTATAAACTCTATACATGGCTGAGGGCCTCAGTGTGTCTAACCTGTATACTTGGCTGAGGGCCTCAGTGTGTATGACCTGTTTACATGGCTGAGGGCCTCAGTGAGTATAATCTGTATACATGGCTGAGGGCCTCAGTGTGTATAACCTGTATACTTGGCTGAGGGCCTCAAGTGTGTATAACCGGTATACATGGCTAAGGGCCTCAGTGTGTATAACCGGTATACATGGCTAAGGGCCTCAGTGTGTATAACCGGTATACATGGCTAAGGGCCTCAGTGTGTATAACCGGTATACATGGCTGACGGCCTCAGTGTGTATGACCTGTATACATGGCTGAGGGCATTTGTGTGTATAACCTGGATACATGGCTGAGGGCCTCAGTGTGTATAACCTGTATACATGGCTGAGGGCATCTGTGCGTTTATTTAACATAGTTAATTATAACGGTAGAGTACAGCTCATGATGGCTTAAACAGTGAGCTAACATGACCAACACAAGTTTACAAATCCACAATCATCACCGTTTGTAGTTATTCTCTGGCAGTTAATCATGGTTTAGTCTAGGCTAGGGGGGGGGGGGGGGGGGGGGGCCTCTGGAGTCAAACTGAATATCACAGTATCAGGGCCAGTCAGCACTAATGACGCTCCTCAGGTGAGAGAGTGAGAGAGGGAGACCTAGGAACATACACATACACCCACACACACATACACCCACACACACACAGACACACACAGTCACACACACCACTCACACACACTCACTCACTCACACACAGACACAATTGGAATGGGTTTAAAAACCGTCACCAGTCACTAACTTTGGAGACAGGTTGTAAACACACTCACCTGCAGTAGTTAGTCTCACAACACACCTGAATAAAGTCCCACAAGGCGTCCTTTTAAGTATATATGGGTCATACTCTGAAACTGCGTGGTTAGGTTGATTGAATCAGAGAGGATGGCTAAGTAAATGGTTAAGACACTTGTCCTGAAATGGCAGAATTATGGGTTCTAGTCCACTCTAGTCCCCTCTGTTTGCAGACACCTCTCCTCCCACCACGAAAGTTGTATTCCATCTAATGGATGATGGATCAAGACTCATGGGTAGTTTTGTCGTTGCTGGTGATCCACGGCTGGCATCTGTGGGTTGTGTAGGCGGGCTATATGAAATCAATACAGGCAAGAAGAGAAAGGAAGAGTATAAAGAATGAAAGTAGAGTGAGAGCTTGTACCCTCAGGTTTATTATTATATAGCGGTACATGGATCTGGTATGGCATACCACCTGACCATTATCTCCAATGAGCAACAAGCATTTATAGTTCCACCAATGAACAGTAAGCATTCTTGTGTCACCATGGCTACCGTGATCTGCCCACCACCACCATGTGGTGTGGCTGCGTGGCCACCACCTGCCTGAGCTGTATGTGTGGTGATCCGTGACTAACAGTTGGGGGGGGGGAGGGGGGAGGGGGTAGTGAGTAGAGCTCTTGAGGCTCTTTACACACTATCACTAGTGCCCCTTTCACACTATCTACGTAATACACAATGACTATTGACCATAAGTAAAGGATCACCAGCAACGACATAAATACATTCATGCACCTGGCACTATATACCATTTACATTAATACACCATTTGTATTCCATTCTAGACCATTTGCATTCCCCACCAGTGCGTTTTATCAGAATATTTTACAGTATGAACAACAGCAGAGTGAGGTTGTTGGCGTTCAAAGAGGGTGGATTAATTATTCACACTGCACCGACTTGCACTGAAGGCAGCTCTTGCTTTGGTGCAGTTTCTCAATCTGGGAGGGGGGAGCAGCTTGTCGGCTCACAAGCACCTTCAGTTAGTTAGTTGTACTATAGCTTTGTATAAGCGGCCGGTCAGACGGAGAAAGCCATGCTCCAGGTCTTCCTTTGGTGCAGTTTCTCAATCTGGGAGGGGGGAGCAGTGTGTCGGCTCACAAGCACCTTCAGTTAGTTGTACTATAGCTTTGTATAAGCGGTTGGTCAGATGGAGAAAGCCATGCTCCTGCTCTTGCTTTGGTGCAGTTTCTCAATCTGGGAGGGGGGAGCAGCGTGTCGGCTCACAAGCACCTTCAGTTATTGTACTATAGCTTTGTATAAGCGGTCGGTCAGGCGGAGAAAGCCATGCTCCAATTCAGCCTGCGTCGCTTCAGGTCCCGTTACAGGTAACTGACATCCGCACCAACATGACACAAGAGCTGCCTTCAATGCAGCGGGTGCAGTGTGGAATTAGCAAGCTACCCTCTTCAAACATCAACAGCCTTGCTATGCTGTTGTTGACACTACCCATGAGTCTTGATCCATCAACCATTAGGAGTGTTGCCGTCTGAGGTCACTTCCAGTGTGGTTAGTTTTCCTTGACTCTGCTTCGTGCGTCGTTTATGTCACTAGAAGCGTGGTTGATATTTGACCTTGTTTGTTTGTTTGTTTCTTTGGGGTTTTACATCCTGACAGCATCTAAGGTCATATCAGGATGAGTACTGACTTGTGACAATGCCCACTAATGGCGACTTTATAGTGCTGCCCAATTGAGAGACCAGCAATGTTTTTTTTTGGTTTTTGTTTGTTGTACATTAACTGAAACTGAGAGACATTAAGACCGACTCATCGACATCACTCTCACAGCAAAGAGCTAAATGAAGAGCAGCAGTTAAGTAATGAAAGCAGTCTTTGTCGCATCGCAACCGACAGCATGATGATGATGATGATGATGAATTGATTAAGCAGGATAAAGTTCAATGACAGATAATTGGTCTGCCTCATCCCACTTCTTGCCCTATCCTAGTAATGTCGGATGTCAGTATCACTTTGTCAGTCATTGGCTTGACTCGACCTGGTTGCTGTATCGGTGTCTGAGTGTACGAATGACTGCCCTTAAATCAGAACGTTCACCAAACCTTACCTTCCGCCGACAAATACGAACTAAATCACAAAGTAAGATGTTATCATAAAAATTAAATAAATAAAGCTTTGTAGTTTTTGTCAAATCCATCTCTAATAGTTTATTTTCTGAGTCAGAACAACTTCAAGGGTGATCTTTCTTCATACATTTATTGACATTGATAGAATGAGGCATATATACTCAATTATTTGCTTAAAGTTAAAGCAACGAACAAGAACGCGAAGTGAAGGAAAGGTGGATTATTTTGAACTGTTCATTTCCAAGGAATAGTCAGAAGGGACTGGTTTGTGTGTAATGTGTAACGGCCTCTTTCCGCACGAAACCTTACTCGATGTGGTGGTCGAATCGGTAGAGCGCAGGCTTCCCGTACGGAAGATCTGAAGTTTGATTCTCGGTCGAGTCAAACCATTGACTTATGAAATTGAAATGTGTCAACACCTAGCCTGGCGCTCGGCATTACTAGGATAGGACTGAAATGCTCAGTATCAGGATAATGTGACTGTGGAATATCGGGCCATGATACTGGCAGTCTGATCTCCTAGTGGGGCAGCACTATAAAGTTGCCATGAGTGCGCACTGTTAGAAGTTCCGTCCCCATTCCCCTCTCCTCCCTCTTCCTTCTCCCCCCTCCTCCCCCTCCTCCCCCTACTGCTCCTCCCCTTCATCCTCCACACCTCCTTCCCCTCCCCTCCGCCCTCCTCCTTCCCCCCTCCCCCCTCCTCCCCCCTCCTCCTCCCTCTCCTCCTCCCTCCTCCCCATACTCCTCCTCCACACCTCCTTCCCCTCCCCCTCCTCCCTCCTCCTTCCCCCCTCCTCCCTCCTCCCTCCTCGCCCTTCTTCCCCTACTCCCCATTCCTCATCCCTTCTCCCTCCTCCTCCCTCCTCCTCCCCCTCCCCTCCCCTCCTCCTCCCCCCTCCTCCTCCCCCCTCCTCCTCCCCCTTCCCTTCCCCTTCCCCTCCTTCCCTCTCCTCCCCTCCCTCCCTCTCTCCCTCCCCCCTCCCCCCTCCTCCCTACTCTCCCCCTCCTTCCCTTCCTCCTCGCACCTCCTTCTTCCCCCTTCCCTCCAGCCCCCCCCCCCTCATCTCCCTCCTCCTCCCCCTTCCCTCCTCCCTCCCTCCCTCCCCCCCCTCCCCCACTCCCGACTTTGCCTTTTCGTGGCGGCAGGTCGACCGGATGCCGCCAGGTCGGCGTGTTGCGTCCCGGAGCGGACCGACCTCCTTGATCCGGCGCTTGGAGTTGACCTCTGATTGACCCTATTTGACCTTGTGGTGCGGTGCTGACCCCGGTTTGATGCGGAACGCTGTACACTGCTCACACCAGTCTGCGCACGTGCGCGCGCATCTCATTGGGTGGTGGTGGTGTGTGGTCACGTGTCTGTTGTGTGGTCACATGTCTGCCCATGTGCGGCCACCTGTCCTCCTGCGTGTGCCCACCTCACTAGGAGGCAGTGTGGCCACAGGTTTACATGAGTGTGCCCACATGTCCATTCCAACATGGACACTTTGCTGCCTCAGTGTAAATACACACCTGTCTGAATGTGGTCACTCATTTACTCACGAAATACTGGCCACACAGCCGGTGTCACTTCAGTGTGTCACCTCAGTGTGTCACGTCAGTGTGTCACCTCAGTGTGTCACCAGCCTGCCAAATGAGTGTGTCACCTCTACCACTCAGCATTTTCCTCAACTAGGACAACTCACAGGGTGGGCTGTGACGTGACAAGCACACCCTGTACACACGCACAAGGTACCCTAGGTCACGTGACAAGCACACGCTGTACACACGCACAAGGTACCCTAGGTCACGTGGCAAGCTCATAATGTACATGGTAAACTAACTAGGTCATGTTACCAGCTCATACTGTACACGGCACACTAGGTCCTCCCCCTCATCAGCCCACCAGCCCACATTGCACACAGTATACTAGGTGTATGTGACATCCCACACTGTACACAGAACACTAGGTCATGTGACCAGCCCACATTGCACACAGTATACTAGGTGTATGTGACATCCCACACTGTACACAGAACACTAGGTCACGTGACCAGCCCACATTGCACACCGTATACTAGGTGTATGTGACATCCCACACTACACAGTACACTGGGTCACGTGACCAGCCCACATTGCACACAGTATACTAGGTGTACGTGACATCCCACACTGTACACGGTACACTAGGTCACGTGACCAGCCCACATTGCACACAGTATACTAGGTGTACGTGACATCCCACACTGTACACAGAACACTAGGTCACGTGACCAGCCCACACAGTACACTAGGTCATGTGACATCCCACACTGTACAATGTAAACAAACTAGTCACGTGACAGCCCACACTGTACACAGTATACTAGGTGTATGTGACACCCACACTCTACACAGAACACTAGGTCACTGACAGCCCACACTGTCACAGTATACTAGTGTATGTGTCATCCCACACTGTACACAGAACACTAGGTCACGTGACCAGACCACATTGCACACAGTATACTAGGTGTACGTGACACCCACACTGTACACGGTACACTAGTCACGTGACCAGCCCACATTGCACACAGTATACTAGGGTACGTGACATCCCACACTGTACACAGAACACAGGTCACGTGACCAGCCCACATTGTACACAGTTACTAGGTGTACGTGACATCCCACACTCTACACAGAACACTAGGTCACGTGACCAGCCCACACTGTACACAGTATACTAGGTGTATGTGACATCCCACACTCTACACAGAACACTAGGTCACGTGACCAGCCCACATTGCACACAGTATACTAGGTGTACGTGACATCCCACACTGTACACAGAACACTAGGTCACGTGACCAGACCACATTGCACACAGTATACTAGGTGTACGTGACATCCCACACTGTACACAGAACACTAGGTCATGTGACCAGCCCACATTGCACACAGTATACTAGGTGTACGTGACATCCCACACTGTACACAGTACACTGGGTCACGTGACCAGCCCACACTGTACACAGTATACTAGGTGTACGTGACATCCCACACTGTACACAGAACACTAGGTCACGTGACCAGACCACATTGCACACAGTATACTAGGTGTATGTGACATCCCACACTGTACACAGTACACTGGGTCACGTGACCAGCCCACACTGTACACAGTATACTAGGTGTACGTGACATCCCACACTGTACACGGTACACTAGGTCACGTGACCAGCCCACATTGCACACAGTATACTAGGTGTACGTGACATCCCACACTGTACACAGAACACTAGGTCACGTGACCAGACCACATTGCACACAGTATACTAGGTGTATGTGACATTCTACACAGAACACTAGGTCACGTGACCAGCCCACACTGTACACAGTATACTAGGTGTACGTGACATCCCACACTGTACACGGTACACTAGGTCACGTGACCAGCCCACATTGCACACAGTATACTAGGTGTACGTGACATCCCACACTCTACACAGAACACTAGGTCACGTGACCAGACCACATTGCACACAGTATACTAGGTGTATGTGACATCCCACACTGTACACGGTACACTAGGTCACGTGACCAGCCCACATTGCACACAGTATACTAGGTGTATGTGACATCCCACACTGTACACAGAACACTAGGTCACGTGACCAGACCACATTGCACACAGTATACTAGGTGTACGTGACATCCCACACTGTACACAGAACACTAGGT
>JASIRB010000441.1:0-26092 GCA_030323885.1 Branchipolynoe longqiensis | reverse complement strand
CAGGGGCCATATGCAGGAGTAGGTGTTACCGAGCCAAAACGCGTTTAGAGGGGATTTCTGGTTTAGCGCCAAAAAGTCGGTATGCACGAGTCAGTGATAGAGCTAACACCGTGCGTTTAAGGTCCGCGACACTAACCCCGTTTCATATGACGTTTAAGGGCAGTGTTAGCGTACGGTTGTGACCAAATCTACTCAAAGCTATCATATTTAACAGAATTAAATACGCAATAAGTGAAATTTGATCAATTTAACCATAAAAGCGAACCCACATTAATGCTACCGCCGCATTGACAGCGTTATTCATATTGTCGAATCGACGAATGTAAAGTAAACAAATCGCCGCCGCCACCACCGCTGTGTCGACGTCGACATCCATACTGGCCGATGTCGATGTATTAGGCCCAAATCTATTCAATGCTATCGTATTTAACAGAATTAAATACGCAATAAGTGAAATTTGATCAATTTAACCATACAAGCGAACCCATATTAACTCTACCGCCTCATTGGCAGAGTTATTCATATTGTCGAATCGACGAATGCAAACAAAACAAATCGCCGCCGCAGTGCTGGCTGGTGACCGGCGGTGGTAGATACCGATTAGGTGGTGCTCGCCGGGAACCGGCTGCAGGGGATTCACGTTTAGCTAACACACACCGTTTAGGCGCTCCTGCATACGGCGTGAGGCGGTAATAGCTAAACGCGTTTACCAGCTAACACCAACCGACACTATCACCGACTCCTGCATATGGCCCCAGGGCTAATGTCTGCCCCCCGCCTTCTCCACTCCTCCCTTCAGGGCTGACAGCACCCGCGCCACCTGGCGGCGGGGCAGTCACGGCGCGCTGACAGCTGTGAGGGCAGGCTGCACGTCGGCGCAAAGTGCCAGTCACGGGGCGCCGGGGGCCGACGGACTCGCACCCTTCTAAGTTCTATCCCGACTGGTGGCAGTCCGAGCCGAGAGCGCCCCGTGGTGCCGAGTGGAGGCTGGAGGAGGCCGGAGGAGATCAGAGGAAGCCGGAGAAAGCCAGGGGAGGTCATTCGAGGCCGGGGAAGGCGAGAGGAGGCCGCGGGAGGTCAGAGGAACAGAGAGGAGACCGGGGGAGGACGGGGGAGGTCAGGGGAACCCAGAGGAGCCCCGGATAGGTCAGAGGAGGCCGGAGGAATTGAGAGGAGGCCAGGGGAAGCCAGAGGAACCCAGAAGAGTTTAGAGGAGGTCAGAAGAGACGAGAGGATGCTGGACAAGGCCAGGGGAGGTCAGAGGAGGTCAGATGAGACCACAGGAGACAGGCATACCCAACGTCCAGCCTCCTAAATCAGTTCTACGCCAAGTTCTCACAGGCCTGCCTGCCTGCCTGCCTGCCTGCCTGCCTGCAATATGCAGTGTGCAGTGTGCTGTGTGCAGTGTGCAGTGAAAGCTTCCCAGATTACCGGCCCTCAGAGTTCGAATCCCAACCGAGGAAAACCAATGACGTACAAAATTGATACTTGACTTGTCATTTCCTAGCCTGACACTCAACATTAATAGGATAGGACAAGGACTGGTTAGCACAGTATCAGGATAATCTGACTCTGGGATATATCACGTCATGGTGAGTACGCACCGTCAAAATACTGTATCCATCCCAATATGACCTAAGATGTTGCTAGGACTTCAAACAACAAAGAAACCAACCTTAGATGCTGCTAGGACATATAAAGTAACAACGACAACAACAAGCAACCAGCAGCAACAACAACAACCAAGCAACAAAAACAACAACCAGCCAACGGGCCTCAGGCAGCCTCCCTGCGACCAGTGTAGCAGGGTCCCTGGCGCTACCCTGCCTCGGCTCGGCACACACGCGGGTGGAGGGTGGATGTGGCGGGCGGCAGTGAGTTGTTTCTTCCCGGTGAGATGAGGTCTCCTCCCGGCGAGCCAGGCCGATAACAAAACACCGCCAGCATGTTGTGTGGGTGCGGGAGGAAGAAGAAGAAGAAGAAACAGAAGCACCACCTGGCGGGGGGTGGTGGCACGGAGGAGTACGACACGAAGCCACTGGAACTACAGGAGGAGGTTTACAGGAAGACGGTAACTACTGCTTACATGGTGTCAGAGGGTGGGAGGAGGGCGGTGTGGGTACGGGGTGTCAGAGGGTAACCTGGAGGAGGGAACTACTGCTTACATGGTGTCAGAGGGTGGGAGGAGGGTGGTGTGGGTACGGGTGTCAGAGGGTAACCTGGAGGAGGTAACTACTGCTTACAGGGTGTCAGAGGGTGGGAGGAGGGCGGTGTGGGTACGGGGTGTCAGAGGGTAACCAGGTGGAGGTAACTACTGCTTACATGGTGTCAGAGGGTGGGAGGAGGGCGGTGTGGGTACGGGATGTCAGAGGGTAACCTGGAGGAGGTAACTACTGCTTACATGGTGTCAGAGGGTGGGAGGAGGGCGGTGTGGGTACGGGTGTCAGAGGGTAACCTGGAGGAGGTAACTACTGCTTACATGGTGTCAGAGGGTGGGAGGAGGGCGGTGTGGGTACGGGGTGTCAGAGGGTAACCTGGAGGAGGTAACTACTGCTTACATGGTGTCAGAGGGTGGGAGGAGGGCGGTGTGGGTACGGGTGTCAGAGGGTAACCTGGAGGAGGTAACTACTGCTTACATGGTGTCAGAGGGTGGGAGGAGGGCGGTGTGGGTACGGGGTGTCAGAGGGTAACCTGGAGGAGGTAACTACTGCTTACATGGTGTCAGAGGGTGGGAGGAGGGTGGTGTGGGTACGGGGTGTCAGAGGGTAACCTGGAGGAGGTAACTACTGCTTACATGGTGTCAGAGGGTGGGAGGAGGGCGGTGTGGGTACGGGTGTCAGAGGGTAACCTGGAGGAGGTAACTACTGCTTACATGGTGTCAGAGGGTGGGAGGAGGGCGGTGTGGGTACGGGGTGTCGAGGGTAACCTGGAGGAGGTAACTACTGCTTACATGGTGTCAGAGGGTGGGAGGAGGGTGGTGTGGGTACGGGGTGTCAGAGGGTAACCTGGAGGAGGTAACTACTGCTTACATGGTGTCAGAGGGTGGGAGGAGGGCGGTGTGGGTACGGGGTGTCAGAGGGTAACCTGGAGGAGGTAACTACTGCTTACATGGTGTCAGAGGGTGGGAGGAGGGTGGTGTGGGTACGGGGTGTCAGAGGGTAACCAGGAGGAGGCTAACCAGGAGGAGGTCTACAGGAAGACGGTAACTACTGCTTACATGGTGTCAGAGGGGGGGAGGAGGGGAGTGTGGGTACGGGGTGTCAGAGGGTAACCAGGAGGTTTACAGGAAGCCAGTAACTACTGCTTAGATGGTGTCAGAGGAGGGGAGTGTGGGTACGGGGTGTCAGAGGGTAACCTGGAGGAGGGTAACCTGGAGGAGGTCTACAGGAAGACAGTAACTACTGCTTAGATGGTGTCACAGGGTGGGAGGAGGGCGGTGTGGCTATGGGGTGTCAGAGGGTAACCAGGAGGAGGTCTACAGAAAGACGGTAACTACTACTTAGATGGTGTCAGAGGGTGCGAGGAGGGGAGTGTGGGTACGGGGTGTCAGAGGGTAACGTGGAGGAGGTCACAAAAGGTCATAAGGAAAATGGGACAAAACTTTGTCCATTGTAACGATCAACATATGCATTTGCTCAGGATAAACTGATTTGTTTTTTTACATGCCCTTTCATAATCTAATCCCATATTGATTTGAAGCAAATGTCCTTGTGTTTTCAGTGTAACCGTTTCTGCACTGTTTTGTGTCAATCGTTACGCGGCAATTTAAAAAAATTAATTATCACCTTCTGAGACAGGCTCATATATGTGTAAATCAGATGGTGGCGTAATCTCAGACAGTGACAGTACAAGTTTGTATATGCTGTTAATTTGTGACAGTGAAAGGGTAGCGACTATTTACTCACTGCTTAAGGAGGCAGTATCTAATACATTAATTCAATGTCAGATGGTGACAAGAAAATGATATCTGGCAGGAAAATACTAACAGGACATTGCCAGATGGGCAAATAGCTAACCCACCGAAACCAGCCCCGTATGCATACACTGCGAAATGGTGACACAGAAACAGCACTGGTGGGTTTGATGCATAACTCATCCGTATTGCCTTTGATCACGGAGTCGTGCAGTCGAACGAGCATTCACTGCTTCAACTACGTGCTGTACTATTGGGTACAGTAGTTAAGAACAGCAGTATGCATGGTCAGGTTGTCAGGGAGGCAGCGGTGTGCATGGCCAGGTTGTTAGGGAGGCAGATATGTCAGGATGGCTGTTTTTTGTTGTTGTTTTGCACCCTAGCAAAATCTAAGGTCATATCAGGACGGGTACCGACTTGTGACAGTGTGCACACATGACAATTTTATAGTGCTGCCTGACTGGAAAAGCAGGCCACCGGCACCATGAGCTGATATCCCATTCAGTCAAATTATCCTGACACTGAGCTAACTGGGCCTTGCCCTATCCTAGCGCCTGGCTAGGAAGCGACACATATCAATTTTAAAGTCACTGGCTTGATGTTAGGGAGGCAGATTATCTCCAGGTGCCACACCTAATACATTAGCGTGCATCTAAACTATTACAGTACTCGGTAGTTCTGACCATTTCAAGCACTGCCGGGTTCAGCAGCCAGTGTTTGAACGCCTCGTTCTGCCGTGCGTGACCAGGCGGACGTGACTCCCCCCTGAGGTTAGGGGTGGTGTGGTGTGGGTGTTGCCAGCATCCCCAGTCTTATAGTCTAAAGTCATAGGCTTCCCCTTAGACTTCAAGCTCTACATTGCAGCTCAAGATCTTGTGCCAGATTGACACAGATAATAAATAGCCTCCCACCATGTGCTAGGATGGTGGCTTCAGATGCAGTTATAGAACCAATAGGTTGCAGGAGGGAGGTGGCAGCAGTAACGGGAGAGTGGCATCTAAGGAGGTGACTCATGTCACCGTCAGGTGAAAGAGGGAGATGACTACAGTAATGGGTTGAACAGGATCTGGTGAGGTGACTCATGTCACTGACTCATGTCACTGACTACTGACTCAGGTGCAATTGGGAGATGACCACAGTAGCGGGTTAAACAGGATCTGGTGACAGGCTATGTCACTGACTATTGACTACCGACTACTGACTCAGGTGCAGGAGGGAGATGACCACAGTAGCGGGTTAAACAGGATCTGGTGACAGGCTATGTCACTGACTATTGACTACCGACTACTGACTCAGGTGCAGGAGGGAGATGACCACAGTAGTGGGTTGAACAGGATCTGGTGAGGTGACTCATGTCACTGACTCATGTCACTGACTCATGTCACTGACTACTGACTAAGGTGCAGTTGGGAGATGACCACAGTAGCGGGTTGAACAGGATCTGGTGAGGTGACTCATGACACTGACTCATGTCACTGACTCATGTCATTGACTACTGACTCAGGTGCAGGAGGGAGATGACCACAGTAGTGGGTTGAACAGGATCTGGTGAGGTGACTCATGTCACTGGCTCATGTCACTGACTCATGTCACTGACTACTGACTAAGGTGCAGTTGGGAGATGACCACAGTAGCGGGTTGAACAGGATCTGGTGAGGTGACTCATGACACTGACTCATGTCACTGACTCATGTCATTGACTACTGACTCAGGTGCAGGAGGGAGATGACCACAGTAGCGGGTTAAACAGGATCTGGTGACAGGCTATGTCACTCACTATTGACTACCGACTACTGACTCAGGTGCAGGAGGGAGATGACCACAGTAGCGGGTTAAACAGGATCTGGTGACAGGCTATGTCACTCACTATTGACTACTGACTCAGGTGCAGGAGGGAGATGACCATAGTAGCGGGTTAAACAGGATCTGGTGACAGGCTATGTCACTCACTATTGACTACCGACTACTGACTCAGGTGCAGGAGGGAGATGACCACAGTAGCGGGTTAAACAGGATCTGGTGACAGGCTATGTCACTCACTATTGACTACCGACTACTGACTCAGGTGCAGGAGGGAGATGACCACAGTAGCGGGTTAAACAGGATCTGGTGACAGGCTATGTCACTCACTATTGACTACCGACTACTGACTCAGGTGCAGGAGGGAGATGACCACAGTAGCGGGTTAAGCAGGATCTGGTGACAGGCTATGTCACTCACTATTGACTACCGACTACTGACTCAGGTGCAGGAGGGAGATGACCACAGTAGCGGGTTGAACATGATTTGGTGACAGGCTATGTCACTCACTATTGACTACTGACTACTGACTACTGAGGGAGATGACCACAGTAGCAGGTTAAACAGGATCTGGTGAAGTGACTCATTTCACTGACTACTGACTCAGGTGCAGGAGGGAGATGACCAGAGTAGCGGGTTAAACAGGATCTGGTGAAGTGACTCATGTCACCGACTACTGACTACTGACTCAGGTGCAGGAGGGAGATGACCACAGTAGCGAGTTGAACAGGATTTTGTAACAGGCTAGGTCACTGACTATTGACTACCGACTACTGACTCATGTGCAGGAGGGAGATGACCACAGCAGCAGTTTAAACAGGATCTGGTACTATTGACTCAGGTGAAGGAGGGAGATGACCACAGTAGCGGGTTGAACATGATTTGGTGACAGGCTATGTCACTCACTATTGACTACTGACTACTGAGGGAGATGACCACAGTAGCAGGTTAAACAGGATCTGGTGAAGTGACTCATGTCATTGACTACTGACTCAGGTGAAGGAGGGAGATGACCAGAGTAGCGGGTTAAACAGGATCTGGTGACAGGCTATGTCACTGACTGTTGACTACTGAGTACTGACTCAGGTGCAGGAGGGAGATGACCACAGTACCGAGTTAAACAGGATATGGTGATGTGTCTCAGCCAATACCAGGTGACCTGTCACCTGGTATTGGCTGGTATAAACTATAACTTGTAGGCTGGTACTGGCTGGTATGACTACTGACTCAGGTGCAGGAGGGAGATGACCACAGTAGCGGGTTAAACAGGATCTGGTGAGGTGTCTCATGGCCCCGTCCGCTGCCTGCTGACTCAAGGTGAAACTGCGGGAGGTGCCCAGCCGAACTGTGCGGTTGGACCAGGTCCGGGTAGCACCCTGCCGGTGCTGGTAGAACCCTGCCCGTTCCACGCTGCGGGTAGCCACACAACGCTGGGGGCGTTATCAAGTGTTACGGAGATTAGCCCACTCAGACATGGAAATTCACAGTGAGTAATCACCCAGGTGGGCCGCACTCTGACCGGCAGGTAAAAATACACTCACCACGCCCACCTACTCACGCACCGACACACACACGCACACACACATATACACATCCACTCATACACACACACACACACACACACGCACCTCCACACACACATATACACATCCACTCATACACACACACCCACACACGCACCTCCACATCCACACATGCACCTCCACACATACACCACACACACACGCACATACACACTCATACCATACACACATACACCACACACATACACCACACACACACGCACACACACATATACACATCCACTCATACACACACACATCCACACACGCCTCCACATCCACACATGCCCCTCCACACATACACCACACACACACGCACATACACACTCATACCATACACACATACACCACACACACACCCACTCATACCATACACACATACCACACACATACACCACACGCACACACACATATACACATCCACTCATACACACACACACATCCACACACGCACCTCCACATCCACACATGCCCCTCCACACATACACCCCACACACGCACATACACACTCATACCATACACACATACACCACACACATACACCACACACATACACACTCATACCATACACACATACACCACACACATACACCACACACACACACATATACACATCCACACACGCACCTCCACATCCACACATCCACCTCCACACACGCACCGACACACACGCACACACACATATACACATCCACTCATACACACACACATCCACACACGCACCTCCACATCCACACATGCACCTCCACACATACACCACACACACACGCACATACACACTCATACCATACACACATACACCACACACACACACTCATACCATACACACATATACCACACACATACACCACACGCACACACACACACATATACACATCCACTCATCCACACACACATCCACACACGCACCTCCACATCCACACATGCACCTCCACACACGCACCATACACGCACGCACATACACACTCATACCATACACACATACACCACACACATACACCACACACACATACCATACACACACACCACACACACACCTTTCCGGGAGGCGGCACCGCCCACACTCACACATCCACACACACACACACATCCACACACGCACCATACACACACGCACATAGACACATCCACACACACATCAACACACACACGTCCACACACACGACGCGTACACACGCACGCACATACCACCACATACACGGACGCAGTGGTCGAATCGGGAGAGTGGAGGCTTTCCGTGTTGAAGGTCGGGAGTTCGAATTCCAGCCAACTTAAACCAATGACTTATAAAATTGATACTTGTCGCTACCTAGCCTGGCACTCGACATTACAAGGATAGGACAAGGACTGTTTACCACAGTATCGGGATAAAGTGACTGAGTGGGATATCAGGTCATTGTCCCGGCAGCCTGGTCTCCCAGTGGGGCAGCACTATAACATCGCCATGAGTGCGCACTGTCACAAATCGGTGCCAGTCCTGATATGACCTTAGATGTTGCTAGGACATAAAACAACGACAACAAAAACGCACATAGATTGAGACATTGAAATACAAGACACACTGACACACACCAACACAGCAACACAATTACAGTTACACATCGACACATAGACTTACACATCGAAACACAACACTACACTACAACACACATACACACAAAGCAAACACATACACACATACATACAGCACACATGTACACACACATATAGCACACATACACACATACATAGAACACACACATACATACATCACACACATACACACATACATACGTACATACAACACACACATACACATATACATACAGCACACACATACACACACATACATACAACACACACATACAGCACACACATACATACATCACACACATACACACATACATACACACATACACATACATACAACGTACACACATACATACAGCACACGCACATACATACATCACACACAGCACATACACACATACATACAGCACATACACACACACACTGAGTTCCAGTCACAGGTTGCCGCCTCCTGTGCCTTAGTGCTCTACTCACTTTGAGGACACTTAAGTGCATTCCCGTAGCGCCATCCGTTTATTCACAACCCTCCTCTCCCACCCCACCCCCGCCCCTTTAAGTGGTCGGTCCGTGGTTTGTTGGTGACGGGGGGCCGCTCTGAGCAGGGTGCAGTGACATGTGAACCTGCTGTGAGCACGGGACAGTGACCTTTGAACCTGCTGTGAGCGGGGCGCAGTTACCTGTGAACCTGCTGTGAGCATGGCATAGTGACCTGTGAAGCTGCTGTGAGCATGGCACAGTGACCTGTGAACCTGCTGTGAGCATGGCATAGTGACACGTGAACCTGCTGTGAGCGGGGCACAGTGACCTGTGAACCTGCTGTGAACGGAGCGCAGTTACCTGTGAACCTGCTGTGAGCGGGCACAGTGACATGTGAACCTGCTGTGAGTGGGGCACAGTGACCTGTGAACCTGCTGTGAGTGGGGTGCTGTGACCTGTGAGCCTGCTGTGAGCGGGGTGCTGTAGCCTGCAAACCTGGTGTGAGCTGGGTGCAGTGACATGTGAACCTGCTGTGAGCAGGGCGCTGTGACCTGTGAACCTGCTGTGAGTGGGGCACAGTGACCTGTGAGCCTGCTGTGAGTGGGGGGTTGTGACCTGTGAACCTGCTGTTAGCGGGGTGCTGTGACCTGTGAGCCTGCTGTGAGTGGGGCGCTGTGACCTGCGAACCTGGTGTGAGCTGGGCGTAGTGACCTGTGAACCTGCTGTGAGCGGGGCGCTGTGACCTGTGAACCTGCTGTGAGCATGGCACAGTGACATGTGAACCTGCTGTGAGCATGGCTCAGTGACATGTGAACCTGCTGTGAGCGGGGCACTGTGACCTGTGAGCCTGCTGTTAGCAGGGCGCTGTGACCTGTGAACCTGCTGTGAGCGGGGTGCTGTGACCCATGAACCTGCTGTGAGCGGCGTGCTGTGACCTGTGCGCCTGCTGTGAGTGGGGCGCTGTGACCTGTGAACCTGCTGTGAGCTGGGCACAGTGACCTGTGAGCCTGCTACCCAGGGCTCGTTCCCTGCACGTCCTGCTGAGAAGCAATGCATCCCCTTCCCACCAGACCACGTGACCTCAGGGTCACCTCTGTCAGCTAGGCTGAGTGGTGTTAGGCTGGTACCGGGTTGGCATTAAATTGGTACCTGGGTTGTATTAGTTTGGTACCTGATACCTGGTACTGGGGTGGTATAAACGATAACGTATAGTCTGGTACTGGGCTGGTATAAACTATAACTTGTAAGCTGATACTGGCTGGTATAAACTATAACTTGTAAGCTGGTAATGGCTGGTATAAACTATAACTTGTAGGCTGGTACTGGGGTGGTGTTCGGTTAGTACTGGCCTGGTATAAACTATAACTTGTAGGCTGGTACTGGCTGGTATAAACTATAACTTGTAGGCTGGTACTGGCTGGTACTAGCTGGTATAAACTATAACTTTTAGGCTGGTACTGGGTAACACTAACAGGTGATAGAGTGTGATGAGTGAGACCTTGTCAAATCTCTCCATTACGAAGTGCACCATCCAGGTATCCACTTACACCTGGTTAATGTCATCGCCCGCCGCTAGGTGGTGGTGGTGGTGGTGGTGGTGGTGGTGGTGGTGGGGGTCGGGGGGTCAACCCGGGACACCTGAGGGTATTCTCGGACTCACTGGAGGAGGAACCTGGCGGGGTTCGAGGGGGGTGAGAGGAGAGAATTAGAATTTGGGGTGAAGGAGTTTGATCTCAAGAAAATATACTGGTCTGGGGTGGGGGTGGGGTGGTGGAGGGGTATGGAGGGGTGTTGTCGTGGTGGTGAGGGGTGACAGAAAGTGGTGAAGAGGGGGCTTACGAGGGTGAGAAATGGTAGGGGGCCGTCCAAAGTTTTCAACGTTTTCAATGTAGTACAAAGAGTACTACTTTTTCAGACCTTCAAAATTAGTGCACATCAACATTTCACTACAGACCCAGGGGCCATATGCAGGAGTCGGTGATAGCGAGCCAAAACGCGTTTAGACGGGATTTCTGGTTTAGCGCCGAAAAGTCGGTATGCAGGAGGCGGTGTTACGCTAACATCGCGCGTTTAAGGTCCGCGACACTAACCCCGTTTCATAGCACGTTTAAGGTTGGTGTTAGGGTTACTTTAAGCCCCAATCTATTCAATGCTATCATATTTAACAGAATTAAATACACAATAAGTGAAATTTGATCAATTTAACCCTAAAAGCGAACCCATATTAACGCTACCGCCGTACTGGCGGCGTTATTCATATTGTCAAATCGATGAATGCAAACAAAACAAAACGCCACCACCACCGCCGCCAGTATGGAAAGCGACGTCGATGCGGCGGCGGCGGCGATTTGTTTACTTTATGTTCGTCGATTCGAAAATATAAATATTAATATCGCTGCCATTGCGGAGGCAGCGTTAATCTCGCTTCGATTTTAGGGTTAATTTAATAAAATTTCACTTATTGCGTATGTAATTCTGTTAAATATGATCGCATTTAATATATTTAAGCCTAATATATCGCTACAGATGCAGAGGGATTTCCCAAATCTATAAATAAATTCACGTTTAGCTATAATGAAAGTGTTACGCGCTCCTGCATACCACTTGACACAGTTCCTGACGTCAGTGATAGCTAACCGGTAATAGGCTGTAACACCAAAAGCCACTATCACCGACTCCTGCATATGGCCCCAGGCGTGGTGGGCGAATGCGTTGAGCGCCCACCTCCCAGTTTGATAAGTCATGGAATTCATACCGCCTACGTTTGAACTATAGTCGAATCAAAGACCTAAGAATTGCTACTTATTGCTACCTAGCCTGGTGTTCTGCAGTACTAGGAAAGGGCAAGGGGCTGTGGAATGAGGAAGACCAATCTTTAACGATTGAACATTTCCCTACTTAGTCAAGTAATGTACAACAAAAAGAAGAAGAACGTTCACTGAAAAATATCAACATTTTATTAAGCGATAAAGGTTGTACTTGACTCACCCCCCTCCCTCTTCCCGGTTCGTCTGCTTTGTACGTCGTGGAAATGTTGAAAACTTTAGAACTTTAGAAGACGCCTTAGTTGGCAGTGGTGCAGTCCCTCATGTGATGCCCACAAGACACCTGTCGACACTGGCGATTATCACCCATCTGGTCCCAAGGCACCTCCTAACACTGGCGATTATCACTCATCTGGTCACAAGACACCTAACACTGGCAATTACCACCCATCTGGTCCCAAGACACATCCTCACACTGGCAATTATTGCATGTCTGGTCACAAGCCACCTAACACTAGCGATTACCACCTGTCTGGTCCCAAGACACCTCCTAATACTGGTGATTACCACCCATCTGGTTCCAAGACACCTAACACTGGCAATTACCACCCATCTGGTCCCAAGACATCTCCTAACACTGGCAATTACCACCCATCTGGTCCCAAGACACATCCTCACACTGGCGATTATCGCATGTCTGGTCCCAAGACACCTAATACTGGTGATTACCGCCCATCTGGTCCCATCTGGTCCTTGTCTCCCTGACAAGCACTTGTTAAAGTGGTCACGCTCCGCTGGTCGAGGTTCCCGCAGTGTGCTGCTTTCCAATGGTCCTTGAGACGGACGAAGAATGGTTGGTTGTTGGAGTTTTACATCCTGGCAAATTCTAAGGTCATATCAGGGGGGGTACCAACTTGTGACAGTGCGCACTCACGGCAACTTTATAGTGATGCCCCACTGGGAGACCAGACCACCAGTACCATGACCTGATATCCCACTCAGTCACATTACCCTGCCATTGAGCCAACCAGTCCTTGCCCTATCTTAATAATGCCGAGCACCTGGCTAGGAAGCGAGAAGTATCAATGTTAAAGTCTTGGTTTGACTCCACCAGGGTTCGAACCCATAAATCCCATGATCTCCCAAAGCGCGAGATGGACGCTCAACTTATTTGGCCATTCCATCTAGTCTCAGACTGACGTAGATGACGTGTGCGAAGAGCGGACCACAGCAGGAAGTGATCAGTGTGTGTGTGTGGGGCGGGGGGGGGGGGCGCACATACCTAAACCGGCCGCCTCCAGGCT
Source organism: Branchipolynoe longqiensis (assembly GCA_030323885.1). Lineage (NCBI taxonomy): Eukaryota > Metazoa > Annelida > Polychaeta > Phyllodocida > Polynoidae > Branchipolynoe > Branchipolynoe longqiensis. Next base: position 12,702 of record JASIRB010000441.1, on the reverse strand, counting down.
TCTTGCACAATGGGAGATTCCTTAAACACCAGGCGAGTCTGGCACCCACGGGCAAGCGCACTGTGTCCTGCATGGTGTCTCGCATCCTGTAAGAATGGGTAAGAGGGTGTCGTGTGTGTGCTACAGGAATGGGGGTGGGTGGGGGAGGGTGGACCTCTATGCCACCCATCTCATCGAATTGGGTATCAAGTAGTATTTAGGATAACGCGAGTTGTCCACGTGTCCACCTTGGGTAATAAGCTGCGTTTTGATACCACTCTCGTCTCTGTATCCCTTCTGGTGATGGCGATGCTGCCATTTGACACGAGAATCCCTGCTTTATTTATTATAATGAAGTCACTATTGGGACTGATTGTTCGGTACGAGGCCTTGCGACTTAGTACTCGGATTGATTTGACAGGTCACATGTGTACATTCATGGGAGACAATGCGCGGTTTGACTAGACCCCGAATCGAACTCCCGAACTCCCGTACTGGACGCCTGTGCTCTACACCGCGTCCGGGTACGCGCCGGGACGGGATCAGCTATAAATTATATACCTCAATATGTCCGCCTCAGACTCAGAGTACAAAAAACAGCAGTTGGATCAGTTATAACTTATATACCTCAATATGTCCGCCTCAGAGTCAGACTCAGAGTACAAAAAACAGCAGTTGGAATAGTTGCATGCACACCCTGAGTGGATGTTCACTGAACCTGAAGGCAGCCTGGCCAGTTCTAGCCTGGAGCGTGTTGTAACTGAGGTGGTGTGTGTGTGTGTGGGGGGGGGGGGGTAGAAGGCAGCCTGGCCAGTTCTAACCCGGAGCGTGTTGTAACTGAGGTGCTTTGTGTGTGTGGGGGGGGGGGGGGGGAGAGAAGGCAGCATGGCCAGTTCTAAACTGGAGCGTGTTGTAACTGAGTGGTGTGTGTGGGGGGGGGGGGGGGGTAAAGGCAGCCTGGCCTTTCTAGCCTGGAGCGTGTGTAACTGGATGTGGTGTGTGTGTGTGGTGGGGGGGGGGGGGGTAGAAGGCAGCCTGGCCATTCTAACCTGAGCGTGTTGTAACTGAGGTGTGTGTGTGTGTGGGGGGGGGGGGGGGGGGGGATAGAAGGCAGCCTGGCCAGTTCTAGCCTGGAGCGTGTTGTAACTGAGGTGGTGTGTGTGGTGGGGGGGGGGGGTAGAAGGCAGCCTGGCCAGTTCTAACCTGGAGCGTGTTGTAACTGAGGTGGTGTGTGTGTGGGCGGGGGGGTAGAATGCAGCCTGGCCAGTTCTAACCTGGAGCGTGTTGTAACTGAGGTGGTGTGTGTGGGGGGAGGGGGGAGGAAACATGTTTTGCATGCTTACAGTCCAGGAGTGCCTTTGTACACACACAGGGTCAGCACGATTACACTCCAGGAGTGCCTGAATGCACCTGCAATCAGGTAGCACTGCATTTCTGATATGATCTATACATTTTCAGGAAACCATTTCTATAAATATAATTGAACTACAAGCGATCCCGGGCTGTAAGCGCGTGGAACTCGCGGGCGCCTTTGGGTGCTCCTGGCCCTGAAGGGTTAAAGGTCTCCTTTATGATCCAGGTGAAGGGGGTTTAAGGTGAAAGCGCTACATTTCTCGCGTTTCGGCCATTTCTCACGAATAAAAGCAGACAGCCCTCTACAGGCTTAACACGCACTCCCAGGGAATCATGGGAAATCTACCGGTCGTCAGGGTTCCGCTTTCTATTTTTGTATCACCACAGGTGATTCTGATCCCGGAACATTATTTCTTTACACACGTATTTACACAGTATTTACACACGTATTTACACAAGTATTTACACAGGTGTTTCCACAGATATTTACACAGGTATTTACACATACCCGTCAGTAGTTGCTCCTTGACAACCCACCCATGACGACCGTTTTATTACCACTTCACCACAGGTGGCCATCAAACCTATGAATGTCCCCTGACTGAGTGACTGTTACCCTGACGGTCCCTCTTTACTGTAGACTCACCAACAACCTGCTTCCTGGAGCCTTAGGTTCGATCACACCTCAAAGAAGGCCCCATCACACCTCAAAGAACTGCCAGAAACAAAGAACTAAACCTGAACGCCTAAAACTTACATTTTATTTTATTTTTATTTTTATTTTTATTTCCCAACAAATGGAGCCCCCTTGAAGTAGGCTGAGTCGACCAACACGCACGGTTTCGCTTCGTCTTCCTGTTGATACACGTTGACCTAGAAAATGGACAGACGCTTAGATATGGATTACGTGGCTTTGTCACCGGACACGGTGGACACATCGGTAAAGCGCAGGCCTCCCGCGCGGGGGATCGGGAGTTCGATTCCCGGTCGAGTCAAACCAATGACTTACAAAATTGATACTTGTCACTTCGTAGCCTGGCACTCGGCATTATTAGGATATGGCAAGGACTGGTTGGCCCAGTGTCAGGATAATGTGACTGAGTGGGATATTGGGTCATGATGCATGGGGCCTGGTCTCCCAGTGGGGCACTACTATAAAGGCACAATGAGTGCGCACTGTCACAAGTCGGTACCCATCCTGATATGACCTTAGATGTTGCCAGGATGTAAAACTCCAACAAGTAGCCAACTGTGGCTTTGTCGGTTTGATGTTACTATTTTTGTAAATATTTGTATATTGCGCAGTACAAATGACAGGCTGACATATGGGATTGGTAAAAGTGTCGTAGATCTATCTCTTCGCAGTCTACCAGTAACCAGAAGGCTAGGGACCCAGGTAAATTGTACAGGTATGCGAATATTAATGTGGTGCTTGGTGGAGAGTGCCTCTTGTTTCAAGGTGTGGCGCTTGGCCAAGCCTCTTTCCCACAGTGGGAAGGACTTCTCTGCAACCAGGTCAAAGGTGGCAGGAAGTGAAGTCAAAGTCTTACAGGAGATAACACATTCGGAACTCTTAGAAGTTGTGTAGGCCAACAAGAAAAAGAAATCAAGAACAATGTTAACCGGTAGTACTGTTACTACCAGGTTACTTGGCCTGGAAATGTTTCCTTTCTTTCTATGTAATGACTAGCCGAGGCTGAGAATGTTGTAAAACAAAGAGTTCTTCTCCACATAGTTCTAATACTAGACAGGCTTCCCATGCAGAAGGTCGGGAGTTCAAATCCCGACCGAGTTATACCAATGACTTTTATTTATGCTTGTTGCTTCCTAGTCTGGCGCTTGGCCTTATTAGGATAGGACAAGGACTGGTTAGCTCAGTGTCAGGATAATGTGACTGAGTGGGATATTAGGCCATGGTGCTGGTGTCGTGGTCTCCCAGTGGGGAAGCACTATAAAGTCGCCATGAGTGCACATTGTCACAAGTCAGTACCCATCCTGATGACCTTAGATGAATGCACACAGTCACAAGTCGGTGCCCGTCCTGATATGACCTTGGATGTTGCCAGGATATAAAACTACCAACAAACATATAGTAAGAGTCGTCTGCTGCTCGTGAACGCCTTAACGGTAAAGGTCTGATCCTCTGATTCTAAAAATTTTGTCCACGAATATTTGGTATATTTTCACAGAATTCTATTAAATGGAACTATTTATTCTGGAAGTATTAAAAATATTTGTAACAGCTGATAAGGGTCATTAGGGTAAAATGACGCTAATAGTCACAGCCTGACTACAGAGCCCCTCAGCCTTGATTGGGTCCTAAATAACTCACACACAGGGAAGGGAATATGTGGTTTCAAGATATACAATCCAGGAATAATCATATTCGATCATGATAATTGTGAATAAGTTAAATAGAATGGGGTGTGCTGCACACAATGCAGCACATTCCAATTCCCCAGCACCGTTTATGTACCAACCAAATGGGATCGCTCCAATAGCTAGAAGACCAGTGCCTCGGCGCTGTCAAAATATGTCTTCAGATGAAGACAATATTTACAAAATAAAGAAAAAAAAGTGCTGGCCTTGTTGGTGCCTCTTTAAGTTAAAGTGGTTAGACATGGGTGGAGGTGAGAAGTGGCCTGTGTCAGGTTTAACCCATCCCTAAGGAGAGGCTGACTCTGATAGCAGGGGGGTGGGTGGTGGGGGGTGGGTTAGCTTATCAGCTACAGAGGTAGTGAGTCACGAGCAAAGGATGTAGATAACCTGCCGCCATCTGCACGGGGTGGGGTGGGGTAGGGGGGGGGGGATCACCGGACGTGACGTCACACAAAGACGCTGGCCATGCTTACGTGAGCCAAGGCTGAACAATCTGCGCGATTTTGTGGATTTCAGCGATTTTTGTTATTCACCAATTAACACTCACAAAATGCCATTATATACGACAGCAGTTGGTTAGTCTAAATCCCGTTCTTAGATGTTGCTAGAACATAAAACCCAAACCAGAAAGAGTTTGGCATACGTGATAATTTAGTCACAATAAGCACAGTTGAAACCTGACTTCTAGCATTTTGCCGCGATTCCCTGACAGCGCTAGTCCTATGGGAGAAAATCCGCATTTTTGTTTGAAATTCGCCATTGGTTCTGCCTTAATCCGCTAGCTGGCGCTAAGGTCTCGGGCCTGATTTCCGCATTTTTAGCCAGAGACCACTTTCAAGTTTCATCCTTGGTGAGCGCTGTTTGTTCACAGAGCTAACACATCCTTGGTGAGCGGTGTTAGTTCACAGAGCTAACACATCCTTGGTGAGCGGTGTTAGTTCACAGAGCTAACACATCCTTGGTGAGCGGTGTTAGTTCACAGAGCTAATACATCCTTGGTGAGCGGTGTTAGTTCACAGAGCTAACACATCCTTGGTGAGCGCTGTTAGTTCACAGAGCTAACACATCCTTGGTGAGTGCTGTTAGTTCACAGAGCTAACACATCCTTGGTGAGCGGTGTTAGTTCACAGAGCTAGCACATCCTTGGTGAGCGCACAACAAACACCACACACAACAACATCCTTGGTGAGCGCTGTTAGTTCAAAGAGCTAACACATCCTTGGTGAGCGCTGTTAGTTCACAGAGCTAATACATCCTTGGTGAGTGGTGTTCTTTCACAGAGCTAACACATCCTTGGTGAGCGCGGTTAGTTCACAGAGCTAACACATCCTTGGTGAGCGCTGTTAGTTCACAGAGCTAACACATCTTGGACCTTAGTTACAGAGTAAACATCCTTGGTGACCTGTTAGTTCACAGAGCTAACACATCCTTGGTGAGCGCTGTTAGTTCACAGAGCTAACACATCCTTGGTGAGCGCTGTTAGTTCACAGAGCTAACACATCCTTGGTGAGCGCTGTTAGTTCACAGAGCTAACACATCCTTGGTGAGCGGTGTTCGTTCACAGAGCTAACACATCCTTGGTGAGCGGTGTTAGTTCACAGCTAACACATCCTTGGTGAGCGCTGTTAGTTCACAGAGCTAACACATCCTTGGTGAGCGGTGTTAGTTCACAGAGCTAATACATCCTTGGTGAGCGCTGTTAGTTCACAGAGCTAACACATCCTTGGTGAGCGCTGTTAGTTCACAGAGCTAACACATCCTTGGTGAGCGCTGTTAGTTCACAGAGCTAACACATCCTTGGTGAGCGCTGTTAGTTCACAGAGCTAACACATCCTTGGTGAGCGCTGTTAGTTCACAGAGCTAACACATCCTTGGTGAGCGCTGTTAGTTCACAGCTAACACATCCTTGGTGAGCGCTGTTAGTTCACAGAGCTAACACATCCTTGGTGAGCGGTGTTCGTTCACAGAGCTAATACATCCTTGGTGAGCGCTGTTAGTTCACAGCTAACACATCCTTGGTGAGCGCTGTTAGTTCACAGAGCTAACACATCCTTGGTAAGCGGTGTTAGTTCACAGAGCTAACACATCCTTCGTGAGCGGTGTTAGTTCACAGAGCTAACACATCCTTGGTGAGCGGTGTTAGTTCACAGAGCTAACACATCCTTGGTGAGCGCTGTTAGTTCACACAGCTAACACGTCCTTGGTGAGTGCTGTTAGTTCACAGAGCTAACACATCCTTGGTGAGCACTGTTAGTTCACAGAGCTAACACATCCTTGGTGAGCGCTGTTAGTTCACAGAGCTAACACATCCTTGGTGAGCGGTGTTAGTTCACAGAGCTAACACATCCTTGGTGAGCACTGTTAGTTCACAGAGCTAACACATCCTTGGTGAGAGCTGTTAGTTCACAGAGCTAACCCATCCTTGGTGAGCGGTGTTAGTTCACAGAGCTAACACATCCTTGGTGAGCGCTGTTAGTTCACAGAGCTAACACATCCTTGGTGAGCGCTGTTAGTTCACAGAGCTAACACATCCTTGGTGAGCGCTGTTAGTTCACAGAGCTAACACATCCTTAGTGAGCGCTGTTAGTTCACATAGCTAACACATCCTTGGTGAGGGGTGTTAGTTCACATAGGTAACACATCCTTGGTGAGCGCTGTTAGTTCACAGAGCTAACACATCCTTGGTGAGCGCTGTTACAGTGTTAGTTCACATAGCTAACACATCCTTGGTGAGCGCTGTTAGTTCACAGAGCTAACACATCCTTGGTGAGCGCTGTTAGCTCACAGAGCTAACACTCCTCAACATTCGTCAGTTGTGCCACTGTGTGCAGTGCAGTGATTAGTTGATTGCTATTTATTTAACTAGATTCCCACCAGGGGGCGACAATCCACGAGTATTTACAGCCCGGTTGGTGGTGCGTTGTTTTGATTCACCACCGACATATATGCACTCCAACAGACACTTTCACCCCACTACTAGTGTTTTAAATTTAGACGCATCTTTGATACTTGTCGCTACCTTTGTCTGGTTTCCCCCACATTGCTAGGATAGAGCATGGACTGGTTAGCTGAGCGTCAGGATAACATACTATAGTATTACTGGGTTACTCGGCCGCTCAGAGCCCCAGAGAATACCATAAAAGTTAAAACTCTTCCCCTTCATATCACCTGTGATGCCTCCCTTAATCAACCCTTAATCAACCCACATAGCAAACTCATGACGAAGAAAGGTAAGACAAGTCACACAAGATTAACAGTGAAGAAGTTGTGCTTTATTGGCATCAACTCCTGTTAACCTACCAGTGACCTATCACCTCCAGTCCTTGCCTGTTGCCTAAACAGAGTTTCATTGCCTCCCTTAGATCTAGGAGTCAGTGCCTACAGCCCATTGAACCGGAGTCCCTTGGTTGTTACACACAGCTCAATTTTGATATATGAATTTTGGTAGCATCAGACATATTGTCTGGGGTCCTGCTCTGGAGTAGGCGTGTCTCACTCAAGAGCTAGGAGTAGGGTGATCTCTCCAATGTGCCTGGTGGAGAAGTTTCTTGAATAATTAATTAGAATGAGACTTGTATGGTCATGATAGGCCAAGGGGGTCAGTTGACTGGACCTCCCACAACCAGCCAATCAGACATCCCCCTTCAGACTGGTCAGTGCAATGCCCTAATATGGGGAGTTGCCAACCCAGCCTGCAGGGTATGGCCCTAAAGAATGTGGTATGGCTGTTGTGCTTGGCCAGAGGTCCGTTAGTAACAGGTAGTTACAAATATATAAATATAATAAAAATGTCTTTTTTCTTCAATTGCATTCTTTATGAATACATAGAGGAACATTTCACCAAGCATGAACTGTCTCTTATATAAGAACATCTCTTCATTAATCTTAGGCATCATGTATGAACATATATTTCACAGCTTATATCATGTCATAATGTGAGTGGGGCATCATTGCTTTTAGATTACATAACCTACCGAATCTTATCTGCAGGGATCACATGTTTTGTGGGGTCAAAGTGAGTATGAAGTGTAAGCCATATCATGGAATATAGGAAGGGGGGGGAACAAGGGGCCACTTCCGGTTGTGTAAACACACCGGGTCGCAGCTTCAGCTCCTCCTCAACAACCAGTACGTGTGCATGTTACAGGCAGTTGCACAGGGCGCGTTGGCCGAATTAATTGAGCGCAGGTGATTGGGAGTTCGATTCCTACCAATGACTTTTAAAATTGATACTTGTCACTTCCTAGCCTGGTGCTTGGCATTAATAGGATCGAGAAAGGACTGGTTAGCTCAGTATCAGGATAATGTGACAGAATGGGATATCAGGTCATGGTGCTGGCAACCTGATTTCTTAGTGGGGCAGCACTATAAAGTTGCCATCAGTGCGCACTGTCACAAGTCAGTACCCGTCCTGATATGACCTTAGGTGTTGCCAGGATGTAAAACTCCAACAACCAACCAACATGCAGTTTTTGGGGATTTGTGGCTGTGGGGGGAGCGGTGCAGTGTGCCCGCGAGGGGGGGGGGGAGCGGTGCAGTGTGCACCCGGCGAGCAGCGCTGCAGTGTGCCCTCGGGGAGAAGCGGTGCAGTGTGCCTCTGGCTGTCGGCTGTCAGACATCTGCCTGACTGTGACTGCACTAATTACACTGTGCCACATGCCCGGAACCAGCGCCATAACGAGGCAACCAGCACATGCGCGCACACCCACCAGCCACCAGCCACCAGCCACCAGCCACCAGCTACCAGCTACCAGCCCCGACCAGACTCGACTACATTACTTCCGGCTGTCCCAAGCAGCAGACGACAGAGCAGAGCCACCGGAAGTTATTGTTTATGATGGAACTTTGGAAGTGGGTCATTCATTGCCTGAGGTAGCAGCCTGAGAAACATGTGTGTGTGTGGGGGGGGGGGGGGGGGAGAGAAAGATCCTCTTCTTTTCTTCTCCTTCTCTCCTGTCCTCTCTATCTTCACTCTCCACTCTCTTCTCTCCGCTCTGCTCTCTCCACTCTTCTCTCTCCTCACACCTCCCTTCCCCCTCTCGTCCCCCCTCTCTTCCCCCCTCTCTCCTCTCTCCTCCCTCCTCCCTCCTCCCTCCTCTCTCCTACCTCCTTCCTCCTGTCCCCCCCCCCCCCTCCTCTCCCCCTCTCGCCTCTCTGCCCTCCTTTTCCCACTGTGCCTCCTCTCGCAGCATGTCGGCAGATAACGGTCTGCGATTGTAGTCCTTTACCCCTCGGCGTGTGGACATGTGGGTGTGGGTGTGTATAAATGTGGGTGTGGGAGTGAGTGTATGTTAGTGTGTGTATGGGTGTGGGTGATGGGTGACTATGGGGTTTTGAGGTCAGTGGCTTTTCCTGGCAGGGCGTTCTACATCCCATAATGCACCGGTGCACGGCGGGCGACATTTGAGGTTGCCGTGAGTGGGGTGGGGGTGGTGGAGGGTGACACAGGCATGGCGTGCATGATGTGTTGTATTTTTGGTTGTTCAAAGAATGTTTGTTATTTGTATTTACTGCTACCCAATCAGGTACAAGTAACTGGTTTGACTGAGCCGCTGGTGCAATCCATTGGAGGCTGGTGTATTCTGCTATGGGCTGCGGAAGTCCATTGCAGGCTGGTGCATTCTGCTGCATGCTGGGGATGTCCATACAGGGAGTGCACGTGACGTCATTACTTAGCAATCAGCGGTCAGTGGGGCTGCCATCTTGGATTACGAGCACCCTCCCTAGCCATGTTGTGAATGCATGCAGATGCAGTAAAACAGAGGTTTCTTGGTTGTGGGAGGTTCTGGGAGGTTTACATCCAATGTGTTTACTTACAGCACTTTAGCAACAACTTCTGAGGCCAAACTGCTTGAAACAGTGACAAATAAACCAACAAATCAGTAAATAAGCACTATGTAGGCAGTTGCAAGCCTTCTGTATGTCATCCAATATGGCCACCGAAAGTTGTCTTGTGACGTCATTACACCCCCGCTATTCCAGACTGGTGCATTCTAAATGCTGATATAGTGCATTGCAGGCTGGTGCACTGTTCTACATTGTGGTGCAGTCCATTGCAGGCTGGTACAGTGCATTGCAGGCTGGTGCATTGTTCTGCATTATGGTGCAGGCTGGTGCATTGTTCTGCATTATGGTGCAAGCTGGTGCATTCTGCTTCAGGCCAATGCAGGCTAAAACAGACTGACACAGACTTGTCCAGTTTGCTGCAAGTTGACCCACGGGTTCGAACCCTGGTCGAGTCAAACCAATGACTTAAAAATTGATATGTGTCGCTTCCTAGCCAGGCGCTCAGCATTATTAGGATAGAGCAAGGACTTGTTGGCTCAATGTCAGGATAATGTGACTGAGTGGGATATCAGGCCTCCCAGTGGGACAACATTATAAAGTCACCATGAGTGCGCATTGTCACAAGTCGATACCCGTCCTGATACGACCTTAGATGTTGTCAGGACGAAAAACTCTATTAACCACCAACCAACCTGGAACCTGCAATTTCGTCTATCTGGTTTTTGTTTTTGAATCGTGTCGACCGTCCCCTTCCCGACTGTGTGTGTATAAAAGACCCCTTGGTGCTTATCGGAAAGAGTAGCTTATTTGGCGGCAGTGGCTTCCACCAAAGAAATATGTCAGAATGACCATATGTTTGACGTCCAATAGCCGATGATGAAAATCAATGCGCTTTAGAGGCGTCATTAAATAAAACAAACTTTCTGCTGTGTGTGTGTCTGTGTGCGTGTGTGTGTGCGTGTGTGTGTGTGAGGGGGTGCCTCAGGTTGAATAGTGCAACATGGAGTGGGTGGGTGGGTGGGGGGGGGGGGAGGCATGAATGGGGGCAGGCCGTCACGGGTAAAAGGTGTAGATAAATATGGCGATCTACATTCACCACCACTTGTGGGCGTCACACTGTGACGTCATATGGATAGCTACTGCCACATGCCGGATGTAATAATAATACTGATAGTAACTGTCATTGTCGGTCCGATTTGTCACCGTCATGGGGTTAATGGGGCTGTCATACTATGATGTAATGCGGTAGCGTAAGCCAACGTAGGTGAAATTTGGCCATTATTTTGAGATACGTCGAGATATGTTACGCGTTTGTTAAGCTTACGTCGAGGTACGTCGAGATACGGCGAGTTACGTCGAGATATGGTGGTGACACACATCAAGGTTTTGGACACACACAAAACTTTTGACGTAGCTCAACGTACCGGTGGTTACGTTGGGTTACGTTGGGCTTATATTGCGCTCACGTTAGGCTTACGTTGAGATACGTTAGACGTCCGTTAGAGCTACATCGGTCTACGTTGAGCTACATTGACTTACAGTAGACTGACGGTGGGCCAGGAGGAACGTGCAGCCCGCGCACTGCCGACGTGCTGTTAACATATCTCGACATATGTCTAACGTGTCTCTGACGTGTGTCTAAAGTTAGTCCAATGTAAGTCCAAAGTGTCTAGTTGACGAACGGCTGGCGCGCGTAAAGTATGTTAAGTGCACCAACATTATTCTAACATAAGCGAACGTGCTGTGAACGTGCTGTGAATATTTTGCCTTCGAGCGCTCGCTGTCCTTACACTGAGCATGCTGGACTGTCATTAGACTGTCGCTGCTCACTCGCAGGCCTGACGTCGACTCACATTATGAATTACATCAGAGTCACACGTAGCTACGTTAGGGCGGGCTTAATTATGCAAGTCCTAAGCTAAGCCGACACTAAGGTTTCGCTAGGCTGACACCGCGTACGCTGGAGGTTCTAACTCATTGACACACGTTACAGCTATGTTGGACCGACGTTTTGCCTACGTCCACTACATTGCACTGACATCCAAATTGTCCCTGCAACGCTGAGAATTTGTACGTATCTTGACTTAAATAAGTGATTTCTACGTTCCCCACTTGCTGACCCGTTACTTCGTAGTGTGACAGGGGTATTAGGTGACTAACACAGCCTCTCACATGTCTTAAGGTGGGTTCTCATTGCATGATTACTGTCTCATGTTTTAGTACGGCTTATCACTGTATGTCTTAAACTACCATCTCATTTAATACAGTCCCTCGCTATATGTTTCAGACAGACATGAAACACTGTATTAAAACATGAGAGGGTAGTTAAAGACACATAGCGAGACACTGTATGAGACAGTAGTTTCAGACATGAAACGCTGTATTAAAACATGAGATGATAGTTTCAGACATGAGACGCTGTATTAAAACATGAGATGGTAGTTTCAGACATGAGACCCTGTATTAAAACATGAGATGGTAGTTTAAGACATGAGCTACTATTAAAACATGAGATGATAGTTTCAGACATGCGATGCCATATTAAAACATGAGATGGTAGTTTCAGACATGAGACGCTGCTGTACTCGTCATAACCTCATCTCCATCAGGCTGTTTGACACATGCCAGCACCGCGAACTGTTTGTTTGGGTCTCAGGATCCTGAAAGTGTTACTTTGCTCAGGCCGACATTCCGCAGAATCTCTAGTACCACCCCCCTTCCCCCATATTTCTCTCTCTCTCTATCTCTCTCTCTCTCTCTCTCTCTCTCTCTCTCTATCTCACACACTCCACTCATACCTACCACCTCCCATCACTACACCTACCTTACTCCCCACAGATCTACCTACCTCTTACACCAACCTCACTCGCGCCCCCCCCCCACACACACACATACCCACCCACACCCACCACCTAATATTCCTACACCTACCTCACTCCCACTCACCCACCTACCCACCTCCCATCCCTACACCTACCAAGCTACCATCCCTACACCTACCCCACTCCCACCCTCACTCACACCCACCTCCCATCCCTACACCTACCCACCTCCCATCCCTACACCTACCCACCCTCACCCATCTAACCACCTCCATCCGTACACCCCCCCCCCCCCCCACACAACACCATCGACCCACCTACCACACCCCTACACCCATCCGCCGGGCCTGGTGCGGCGTGATTCCGGCGGACTGCCTACCCT
>JASIRB010004176.1:0-18513 GCA_030323885.1 Branchipolynoe longqiensis | reverse complement strand
AAAATGAATTCAAATACGATATATCAACCTACCACAAGTTAAATGTATTCACCTACAATACACCATATATTAACTTACCACAAGTTAAATATATTTTAATACAACATGTTAACCTACCAGAAGTCAAGTATTTTTTCACGCTATTGAAATCCTCCTTGTAGCGGTTCAATGGAAAATTTAGTGTGTTGCGTAAAGCGCGGTAGAAACAAAGTCAAGAATTGTATCCAACCGATAGAATTTACCTGTAACGTAGCAGAAAAGTGAAAAGTCTCTCCGTATGTATTAATACGCTCCTAATTACTCCAAGGTTAAAGAAAATTACCGAAAGTAGTCCGAAAATGAAAACAATTCTTGCGGCGACACGAGGCTTCAGACAGACGATAAAACTGTAATATTACAGTAATATCAACGTCCAAGACTAATGTAACCCTTAAGAAAAGACACTTTCGTCGGAAATTCGTCGACAAAGTAATTTACTTCAATTTAATCCTTGCAAAAAGTAAAAAGAATAGAGAATCAAATAGAAGAAAACAACTTATCCACTCCAACCAACCCACCAGTCACAGTCTATGTCAAGTCCTTAAATCTCTCAACCTCAAGAAATTTAGAATTTAGAATAGCATATCAAATTAAATGAAATAAAAATACTACATAATAATATAATTCCCAAAAAATAATTGTAGTACTACTCCTAACGTCAAAAATGAAACTACACGCGTATTGAAGACACACCACGTGCGTTCAAATGATCCACGTGCGTCCAAAAATAACAGTAGTCAGCTAACAAGTAAGTAAAGAAATATAAATGTATATAGTATTATAAAACAAATAAAAAGAAAATGCTACCGAAACTCACCGAAATTCTATAATAAACCGTCAATAGTCACTACTAACCAAATCTCGGTAGTTTCTCAAGTCGTGGTCGCCATTTTGTAAACGTGCCGGCTGGTGGTGTGGGTGGTGTGAACAGGTCAAGTGAAAACACTACAGGTAATAAAGGAAAACAGGGTAAGAAGGAAAAGTAAGAGAGTGAGACTCTCTGGTTTATTGCTTATATAGGTTCTCAAGATTCAAGATGGCCGTTGTCACATGATCCTATTAATCAATCACAGTACAATGCAGTGGTCACATGACTCACTCCTCCAATCAGAGTACAATGCAGTGGTCAATGATCATAACAATACCATGTGGGGGGGGAGGGGGCATGTGAGGTGACTCTTCCAAAGACTGTTCTTAGTCAAACTCGGAAGTGACACTCCCTCTAAAGACTATTCAATTATACAAATTCTATACCCAATGAATAATAGTTTACCAATTTCACACATCCCTCATATGCCTTTGGGTTTTTATATTTTAACATTTATCATTATATAGACAGTTTGTAATTTATTATAGTAACTTCACCTCGGTTCACATGTATTATATCGGACAATTTTACATGGTGACATATATAATTTCAATGGTTGTTTTTGGCATGGGCATGATTGCAATTTAACGACAAAAATGAATGCTGATGAAAAACTTAATAGACAAGTTCGTACTCAAAGAGTTTATGAATATTTAATAACATTAGGCTATAAAGTTACTATTATGAAAGAGTGTGAATGGAATCAATTAAAGCAATCTACTGCAGTTGCCAATATTATAAAACACTGGGCTATTCCAAAACCAAAGTATAACAAAAAGCCTTTGACAGAAGTGGCAATTTTACAACAAATTAAAAATGGAACTATTTTTGGTTTAATTCAAGTGGATATTATAACACCTGAATCGTTGAAACCGTATTTTAAAGAAATGACACCCATTTTCAAAAATGTTAATGTTGCAGTAAAATATTGTGGTGCATATATGGCTGAATTTGTCAAGGAGCATAAAATTACAAAACCACCTCAACGAATGCTTATTGGTAGTTATTTTGGAAAAGAAATTTTGCTAGGTACACCACTTTTAAAATGGTATATAAAGCATGGTTTAAAAGTAGTAAAAATATATCGTGTAATTCAGTATTTACCACATAAAACATTTGAGGCTTTTACCTATGAAGTTACTTGTGCTAGAAGAACTGGTGATCTTAATTCTGAAAGTAAAATTATTTCTGATTTGCATAAACTTTTGGGAAATAGTTCATATGGTAAAACTATTACAAATAAGAAAAAGCATACAAAAATAACATATGTCAATAGCGAAAAAACTAGTAATTTGATTAACAATTGGCGCTTTACACAAGCAACTGAATTGGTCGTAATGCGAAGCATTTCGTTTGATGCGAGGGGGGTGTGCAGACTAAGACGGGTGCTGAGGTCTGCCTGCTCGTTCTGGTCCATCACGTTACCCCCCCCCCCCCCACACACACACACACACATACCATACACAGGCAGGCTGCCCAGTCCACACACCTGGTTTCCTTGCCCTCGCACCTGGTCTCCACAGACTACATGAACTCCACATGAACTCCGCAGCCTACATGAACTCCGCAGCCTACATGAACTCCACAGCCTACATGAACTCCACATCCTACACAGCTGGATTCCGTAACCTACACATGGCGTCCATAGCCTACAAAGCTGTGTTCCCCCACCTACATATGGTCTACACAGCTGTGTTCCCCAGCGTACACACTACACCGGGCCTCCACAGCCTACACCTGTTCTACACAGCTTACAAAGCTGTGCCTACACCGGGCCTCCACAGACTACACCTGTTCTACACAGCTTACAAAGCTGTGCCTACACCGGGCCTCCACAGACTACACCTGTTCTACACAGCTTACAAAGCTGTGCCTACACCGGGCCTCCACAGACTACACCTGTTCTACACAGCTTACAAAGCTGTGCCTACACCGGGCCTCCACAGACTACACCTGTTCTACACAGCTGCCTACACCGGGCCTCCACAGACTACACCTGTTCTACACAGCTTACAAAGCTGTGCCTACACCGGGCCTCCACAGCCTACACCCGTACTACACAGCTTACAAAGCTGTGCCTACACCGGGCCTCCACAGCCTACACCCGTTCTACACAGCTTACAAAGCTGTGCTCCCCAGCCTACACCTGTTCTACACAGCAATCACCTGGCCTCCACAACCTACACAGCTGTGTTCCCCAGCCTACACCTAACCTTCACAGCCTGCATACTCGGGCTCCCACAACACAGGGCTGGGCTACACGGCAGTGCTACACCTACTCCTCAGATAATACCGCACACTGCACCAGCTCTCCGCGATCTAACCGCCTCCCGCAGTGTTCTGTTTGTACACACGTGACGTAAACACACAGCTCCAACCTGCATCACGCATTAGTGTGGGCCTCTGACCGACCAGAACTGGTGCAGTGTGAAGGCCCGGTCACATACACGTCAGTAGACGGAGTTGAACGTAGTGGAGGCTAATGCAGTTGAACGTAGTTGAACGTGGTTGAACGTAGTTGAGCGTAGTTGAACATAATTGAGCGTAGTTGAACAAATGGGAGAAGCATGGATTCGGTACGTTCAACTACGTTCAGCTACATTCAACTACGTTCAACTAGATTAGCCTCCACTACGTTCAACTACGTCCACTAACGTGTATTGTGACCGGGCCTTAAGGCGTGCACATGCCAGGGGCTGCTCCAGGGTCTGACAGACACCCGGCAGGTGGCGCCACACCTGCGTCACGGTGGGGGTGGGGCTACATGTATGTGCTGGGTAATTTAGTGTTTGACTTCACTTATCTCCATCTTGTTGTGATCTGGTGTATTTTGTGGCTGCCTGCATCTCGCCATGTTGGGATCTGCTTAATCTCGACCTGTATTGATTTGATTTATCTGATCCTGTTATTATCTGTGTTAGCTCACTCTGGTTGTATTCTTGTCTATCTCTTCTGGGGGTGTGATCCCATATATCTCATTTCGGTATGATCTCAAATATCTAGTTTATTTGCGTTCTCGTTTATCTCTTCTCATTGTGATCCCATATATCTCATTTCGGTATGGCCTCTTATATTATAAGAGGCCGTACATCTAAATAAGATATGTTATATCTCATTTAGACGTGTTCACATTATCTTGTGGGGTGATCACGTATATCTCATCTCACTATGACCTCATAATACGTCATATATTTCATCCAGCTCTCATTTATATTGTTGTGTGATCACGTATATATCTCATCTCGGTATGACCTCATAATACGTCATATATTTCATCCAGCTCTCATTTATATTGTGGTGTGATCACATATATCTCATCTCGGTATGACCTCATAATACGTCATATATCTCATCTAGCTCTCATTTATCTTGTGGTGTGATCACATATATCTCATCTCGGTATGACCTCATAATCTCATTTAGCTGTGTTCTCATTTATCTTGTGGTGTGATTCTATATATCTCATCTTGGTATGATCTCATATTCTCATTCACCATGTTCTCATGTATCTTGCGGTGATCTTACATCTCTCATCTTGGCATGATCACTTTCCACCCGGTGTGGTTCTGAGTGAGGCTGCTCAACCTGTTCTGGCCGGTGTAGGAATACACACGCCTGTGCCAACTGGTTCCGGTGTAGACTAGACTTGTGAGCTGGGAAACTTCTACAGAGTGCCTCAGTGGGCTCTGGTCTTGTGAGCTGGGAAACTTCTACAAAGTGCCTCAGTGGGCTCTGGCCGGACACTGCCAGCAGGTGGTCCGCCCGTCTGGTCCAAGCTGCTGTGTGCCTTTACACTCATTACAGCCAGAAGCTCTGACGTAATCGAATCAAACCGCCAAGACATTCTCTGTAAGCACCGGACGCGATGGCCTAATCGATAGAGCGCAGACCTCCCGTGCGGAAGGTCAGGAGTTCGGTTCCCGGCCGAGTCAAACCAATGACTTATAAAATTCACTTATTCATTATGTAAATAAATTCATCACAGAACAAATATTAAAAAAATTGATACTTGCCAAGCACTCGTCATTGTTAGGAGAGGGCAAGGACTGGTTAGCTCAGTGTCAGGATAATGTGACTGAGTGGGATATCGGGTCATGGTGCAGGTGGCCTGATTTCCCAGTGGCGCAGCACTATAAAGTTGCCATGAGTGTGCAGTGTCACAAGTCGGTGTCTGTCCTGATATGACCTCAGATGTTGCTAGGAGTAGGATGTAAAGCTCCAACAACCAACCAATCCACCGTACTAACACCCACACAATGTTCACACACATAACACCACGTCTTGGAGCGCCACCTGGGGCCGTATGCAGGAGTCAGTGTTAGCGAGGCAAAACGGTGTTTGTCGGGAATTCCGGGTTAGCGGCGAAAAAATGGTATGCACGAGTCAGTGTTAGGCCTAACACCAAAGGCTTAACCGGTGTTACCTTAACCCTAAAAAATATCAGGTTTAGCGAATTTATTAGGCCCAAATCTATTCAATGCGACCATATTTAACAGAATTAGATACGCAATAAGTGAAATTTATTCAAATTAACCCTAAATTCGAACCTTCCTTAAGGCTACCGCCGCATTGGCGGCGATATTACTAGTTATATTTTCGAATCGACGAACGTAATGTAAACAAATCGCCGCCGCCGCTGCGTTCCATACTGGCGGCGGCGGCGATTTGTTTACTTTACGCTCGTCGATTCGAAAATATAACTATTAATATCGCCGCCAATACGGCGGTAACCTTAATAATGCTTCGGATTTAGGGTTAAATTGGTCAAATTTCACTTATTGCGTATGTAATTCTGTTAAATATGATCGCATTCAGTAGATTTGAGCCTAATATCTGGCTACAAACGCAGAGGGATTTCCCAAATCTATAAATAATTTCACGTTTAGCTAAAATGAAAGTGTTACAGGCTCCTGCATACGACTTGACACAATTCCCGACTTCGGTCATAGCTAAACGGTAACAGGCTCTAACACCAAAACCCGCTAACACTGACTCCTGCATACGGGCCCTGGTGTGGCGCGATTGAACCTACGTAATACCTTTACTAACTCCCTCACAGACCACGCACACACACACACACGCACACACACACACACACGCGCACACGCACATACCTCCGGTCTGGCACATGCGCACTAAGCCACGTGAAAATATGGTCATACACGAGTCCCGTTTTCCTTACATAACGCCCTGTCCTTTGGCAGCAGACAGTTAGTAAACCCCCCCCCCCCTACGTGCCGGCACTTAAAGGGCTGTGTTTAACACTGACTGGATCACTGCTGCCCCCTGGTGGTGAGTTGGGTGGTGTTTAACACTGACTGGATCACTGCTGCCCCCTGGTGGTGAGTTGGGCTGTGTTTAACACTGACTGGATCACTGCTGCCCCCTGGTGGTGAGTTGGGCTGTGTTTAACACTGACTGGATCACTGCTGCCCCCTGGTGGTGAGTTGGGTGGCGTTTAACACTGACTGGATCACTGCTGCCCCCTGGTGGTGAGTTGGGCGGTGTTTAACACTGAGTGGATCACTGCTGCCCCCTGGTGGTGAGTTGGGTGGTGTTTAACACTGACTGGATCACTGCTGCCCCCTGGTGGTGAGTTGGGTGGTGTTTAACACTGACTGGATCACTGCTGCCCCCTGTGAGTGGGTGCAACACTCCCTGGTGGTGAGTTGGGTGGTGTTTAACACTGAGTGGATCACTGCTGCCCCCTGGTGGTGAGTTGGGCTGTGTTTAACACTGACTGGATCACTGCTGCCCCCTGGTGGTGAGTTGGGTGGTGTTTAACACTGACTGGATCACTGCTGCCCCCTGGTGGTGAGTTGGGTGGTGTTTAACACTGACTGGATCACTGCTTCCCACTGGTGGTGAGTTGGGTGGCGTTTAACACTGACTGGATCACTGCTGCCCCCTGGTGGTGAGTTGGGTGGCGTTTAACACTGACTGGATCACTGCTGCCCCCTGGTGGTGAGTTGGGTGGCGTTTAACACTGACTGGATCACTGTTGCCCCCTGGTGGTGAGTTGGGTGGCGTTTAACACTGAGTGAATCACTGCTGCCCCCTGGTGGTGAGTTGGGTGGTGTTTAACACTGACTGGATCACTGCTGCCCCCTGGTTTGGAGTTGGGTGGTGTTTAACACTGACTGGATCACTGCTGCCCCCTGGTGGTGAGTTGGGTGGTGTTTAACACTGACTGGATCACTGCTGCCCCCTGGTGGTGAGTTGGGTGGCGATTAACACTGACTGGATCACTGCTGTCCCCTGGTGGTGAGTTGGGTGGCGTTTAACACTGACTGGATCACTGCTGCCCCCTGGTGGTGAGTTGGGTGGCTTAACACTGACTGGATCACTGCTGCCCCCTGGTGGTGAGTTGGTGTTTAACACTGACTGGATCACTTCCCCCTGTGTGATTGGGTGGCGTTTAACACTGACTGGATCACTGCTGCCCCCTGGTGGTGAGTAGGGTGGTGTTTAACACTGACTGGATCACTGCTGCCCCCTGGTGGTGAGTTGGCTGTGTAACAACACACCCCCCGTGGCGTGTTTAACACGATGGATCACTGCTGCCCCCTGGTGTGAGTTGGGTGGTGTTTAACACTGAGTGGATCACTGCTGCCCCCTGGTGGTGAGTTGGGCTGTGTTTAACACTGACTGGATCACTGCTGCCCCCTGGTGGTGAGTTGGGCTGTGTTTAACACTGACTGGATCACTGCTGCCCCCTGGTGGTGAGTTGGGTGGCGTTTAACACTGACTGGATCACTGCTGCCCCCTGGTGGTGAGTTGGGTGGTGTTTAACACTGAGTGATCACGCTGCCCCTGTAGTGGCTGTAACACACGATCATGCTGCCCCCTGGTGTGATTGGGCGTGTTAACACTGACTGGATCACTGCTGCCCCTGTGGTGAGTTGGGCGGTTTAACACTGACTGGATCACTGCTGCCCCCGTGGTGAGTTGGGTGGGTTTAACACTGAGGATCACTGCTGCCCCCTGGTGGTGAGTTGGGCTGTGTTTAACACTGACTGGATCACTGCTGCCCTGGTGGTGGTCCCCTGGTGGTGAGTTGGGTGGCGTTTAACACTGACTGGATCACTGCTGCCCCCTGGTGGTGAGTTGGGTGGCGTTTAACACTGACTGGATCACTGCTGCCCCCTGGTGGTGAGTTGGGCTGTGTTTAACACTGACTGGATCACTGCTGCCCCCTGGTGGTGAGTTGGGTGGCGTTTAACACTGACTGGATCACTGCTGCCCCCTGGTGGTGAGTTGGGTGGCGTTTAACACTGACTGGATCACTGCTGCCCCCTGGTGGTGAGTTGGGTGGCGTTTAACACTGAGTGGATCACTGCTGCCCCCTGGTGGTGAGTTGGGTGGTGTTTAACACTGACTGGATCACTGCTGCCCCCTGGTGGTGAGTTGGGTGGCGTTTAACACTGACTGGATCACTGCTGCCCCCTGGTGGTGAGTTGGGTGGCGTTTAACACTGACTGGATCACTGCTGCCCCCTGGTGGTGAGTTGGGTGGCGTTTAACACTGACTGGATCACTGCTGCTCCCTGGTGGTGAGTTGGGTGGCGTTTAACACTGACTGGATCACTGCTGCCCCCTGGTGGTGAGTTGGGTGGCGTTTAACACTGACTGGATCACTGCTGCCCCCTGGTGGTGAGTTGGGTGGTGTTTAACACTAAGTGGATCACTGCTGCTCCCTGGTGGTGAGTTGGGTGGTGAGTAACACTAAGCGGATCACTGCTGCCCCCTGGTCCAGACTTGGGTGGTGTTTACCATTGAGTGGATCACGCGGTGCGCGTGCTCCGTGAGGGTGCGGCTTGCAGCTGGGACGACCCGCTGGTCGCAGCGTGTTTGTGTGTGGAAGCGGCCACATTCTGCGCACGTCCGGACCGGGCCGCCATTAACAGGTCCACAGGAGGGCCTTGTCTCGCACCCCCCCCCCCCCTCCACCCACCCACCAGGGCGCGCTCTCACGGTATTAACACACTTTCATTCCCCATTGTTGCCCGTCCCGCTCCGCCCCGCCCCGCCCCGCCCCGCCCCGCCCCGCCCCGCCCCGCCCCGCCCCGCCCCGCCCCGCCCCGCCCCGCCCCGCCCCGCCCCGCCCCGCCCCGCTCGCAGTTTAATACACCTGTCGTCTCTCCTGTCTCTCTGTAGCCGGCCTGGTGACGCTCTGCTGGTTCTGATGATCACTATGACCTCACAAAGGCTTCTACAACCAGGAGGCTTGTTCGGAAGATTGGGGTGGGGTGGTGTGGGGGTGGTGTGGGGAGGTGGTTGCTACCGAGAAACCCTGTTTGGACATCAGATAGCCCTTGTTTCACAAACTCTGCCCGTGAGGAGGGAGGGCGCCCTCCCCGGAACTGACCAGGTCTCCCGGCGCCTGTAGAAGCGCAGGAACCTGCAGGACACTTGCTGGCAGTAGACTCTCTCTATGTGTGTGTGTGGGGTGGGGGGGTGTATAACTTTATTAGTGGTGCACGGCAAGGTCAATGTGCATGCGGCATGATGGGGTTTTATAGCAGGCGGCGAGCCCCTACACTAACACTTCACCGCCGATTTCCACCAACCCTGTGTTGGTCTGGTTGTGATCCTCACCCATAGAAGAGGTGGTTGATGCGGTGGAAGGTGACGAGCACAGTTCTTACACGATGGTGCCTGCAACTGGGATTCTTTCCTCTACTGCTTGTGTTGGAGTCAGAACCTTGAGAGTTTCTGATTTGGTGTGTGTTTGAGGGAGATTTGTTAGTGCGGGCGGCCTCGTGCTCCGGCGTTGTGATTAGTGCAAGCCCTGAGACGGGAAGCAGTCACAGTCACAACCAGCACCTGGAGGAGGCGAGACAAGAGCTGGAGCAGGACGCGCTGCACACACAGGAGGAGGACATGGAGGGAGTTCCGTTACCCCAGGGGCTGGTGGCCGGCAGGTACCCGTCATACAAGAAGACGGGCCGGACGCGGTCTGTCCGCAGGTCGTTCCGCATCCACAGGAAGGTGAGGCGTAGCTGGTTACCTGCCGTCTACCAGGGTGTTAACATGGCCGGTTACCTGCCTTCTACTGGGGTGTTAACATGGCCGGATACCTGCGTCTACCAGGGTGTTAACATGGCCGGTTACCTGCATCTACCGGGGTGTTAACATGGCCGGATACCTGCCATCTACTGGGGTGTTAACATGGCTGGTTACCTGCATCTACTGGGGTGTTAACATGGCCGGTTACCTGCCGTCTACTGGGGTGTTAACATGGCCGGTTACCTGCCGTCTACCGGGGTGTTAACATGGCCGGTTACCTGCCATCTACCGGGGTGTTAACATGGCCGGTTACCTGCGTCTACCGGGGTGTTAACATGGCCGGTTACCTGCGTCTACTAGGGTGTTAACATGGCTGTCTACCTGGTGTTTACCTGGGTGTTAACATGGCTGTCTGCTAGGTGTTTAACTGGGTGTTAACATGGCTGTCTACCTGGTGATTACCTGCGTGTTAACATGGCTGTCTACCTGGTGTTTACCTGGGTGTTAACATGGCTGTCTACCTGTTGTTTACCTGGGTGTTAACATGGCTGTCTACCTGGTGTTTACCTGGGTGTTAACATGGCTGTCTACCTGGCTGCCTGTTTGGTTGTCTACCTCATGCCGGGCATGGGGCAATGCTATAAAGTCACTGCCGCATCCTGGGACCGTGTACATGTATATTGCATGGCACCTGTGTCATCAGGTCTGGTTTGCGCCTGTACTGTCCTGGGGTCCCATAAAGCACCCCACCCCCACTTCGGTAACCCCCCACCCCACCCCCACCCCGCGCCCAGTCTACATTGCAGTACAAGCTGGTCCAGGAGGCAGTCTTCTTAGTTGTCCTTCAGTGGTGACGATGACAGCAACTCATCATTTGTTTTGAACTCGTCAATGACTGATATGAGTCCAATTTATGCTCGGAATGTGCGGTGGCAAGTTGGACATGCGTGTGTAGCTGCTGTCAGAGTCTTTTCTCTGCAGTTCAGACCCATAACAGAGCACCCCTTCTCTCACTACACACCTGCTGCTGTTAACTATATTCAGGTGTTCGAGCGCATAAGCAGTGCTGGAATCCACTGCACTGCAAGGCTCCAAACCGGTGCGATATTACGTGGTATGTGAGTAGATTACTGCACCCCCCACACACCCCTCCCCCACACACCCCCCTCCCCCCGCCCCCTTCGCCCCCTTAGAGGCTAATGCGCTTCTCCTGGAGCACGATTGTTATAAAGCCAGTTAAAGAGGTTCAGTATCGAGTGTTAACTGGCTTGCAGAGGCCGGTAGTTTTGAGTTTCTGTCATTTTCTTGCTCATTTGAAGTACATTACGTTAGTTTGAAGTAACTTTTCTTTACAATCACTAAGTTTAATGTAGAGTGTGGGAGGTTTAATGTAGAACGCTAAATGGTTTTAACATAAAACACTAAAGGGGCTTAATAATAATATAAAGCCTTAAATGGCTTTAATATACTTATAATATATTATATAGAGTGTGGTTGTACGGTTGCCTGCTGACTTCAGCAGGTGTTGCTGCACCATTGGGGTGGGGTGGGTGAAGGTGGGGTGGGAGTGGAGTGGAGTGGGGTGGGGGTGGGGGTGGGGTGTGTATGCCCCCTGCTGTAGTCACAACGCTTCATCATGTGACGAGGTGGGGGTGGGGTGGGGTGGGTGAAGGTGGGGTGGGGGTGGGGGTGGTAGCAGGTCTTAGCCTACATAGGCTCCATCCCGCCATGCAGTACTAACTGTACGTCAACTTTAACCGGGCCGACTGTTCACACATTTACACAGACACGGCCCGGTACTAGTACTACTAAGTACTAGTACTAGTAAGTACTAGTACTAGTAAGTACTAGCTGTGGAAAACTGTCTCAGAATGTGTTCTACACTTAATGAAGTCACTAGAGTGACACACAGGGTCTGACAAGTCACGTAAATGTCACTAGATTGGGACCGACTTTAAGTGGTCCATTTAGGGAGGTGATCGGTTTAGCGAGTTAGAATATAGTTACAATGGTATTGTTGGGACCCAAATAAAGCGATCGATATAGGGGAGTGGTCAATCTGTGGAGGTGGTCGGTTAGACAGGGTTTACTGTATATATACACTATATACTGACTATGTAGCACCTGGTACAGTGTTAGGGAAGGAAGACCGGTGAAGTCCAAGAGGCGTAATAATTACTAATATAGAATAATCGGTACATATAAGAAGTAGTTCCCTTCCATGCCTTTATACTCGATGAACACGTTATATATGTTAGTATACAAGCGTAAGCCCTCGGGAAAACAGAAGTTAGTCTTCAACTATACCCAGTTATGTCTCGTATAACTTAGCCTATATATATGTTATTTTACCTCGGTATGCCGCCTCTGGCTAGCCGTAGGCTAGGGAGAAGGAAGCACATCCGGGTCCAGCAATTAGCATAAGTAACTCACAACGGGAGGACGTTTGTGAGTTGCTCCACAGGATTTATCTACTACTACTGCTTTTATCCAAAAGTAAGTACTGTTTTCTTCGATAACTTTGTTTATCATGCTCTATAGCATCTTTTTATGAAAGTTCAGAACTTTCTTCAGTCCTGTTTGGACTTTGTACGTTTTTTAACTTACGGATAGAACATTGCGTGCCGCTGGCACAAACGAAACCGATACTGAGTTCTATCGACACCTGTTTTTCAGACAGGGAGAAATGGCAACCCGAGTTGCTCATTTCCTAAGAAAAGTCTCCCGGATCCTAATAGAGGATGATGTTGGGGATGCTTCTGGGTGTTTTTTATAAACACCCCTGACCGGTTTAAGGCGAACCTCCGAGTTTCGTAATATTTTCTCCAACTTGTTGGCGCTGTAGCCACAGGTGGGAGAAGTGTACGGAACAGAGAGAGGGGCCGATCTCACGATCGATGCCCTCCGTTTGGTTGGTTTCGTTACCACACACCTACGGCAAATTTAGCTTCACGCCTGTACTGACACGTTGCAACACACGTTCTCTGTACCATGTTCCTCAACCCAGTTTACTGGCTTACACTTGTGTAGTTGAGATGATTCCGGGTTAGTAACGCTTTGGTTTCGTTACAGTTCCCGATGGCCACTCGCCGGAATAAGCCGCCCGCTGCAGCGGTGGGTGTCCCCCCGACGGATTACGATTCGTCTCCACCGGCTACGGCTCCGCCGTCCCCACATCCTGGGGCTCATGCCTCGGATCAAGACAGTGATCACGCCCCTCAACCAGTGGGGTGGGAGGCGAAAATGGCGGAGATGATGGAGGAGAAGATGCGCCTTTTCCAGGCGCAGACCTTTCCAGATCCTTCCCAAATCCCTGATGAGGATTGGGAAGACTTTTCTGAGGACGAAGAGGACACGCTTTCGGCACCTGAGGTTCCGAAACCGAAAGCGCGGGGCAAGAAACGCCGCCCAGTGAGCAGTTCTGGTGACGAGTTCACAAAGAAAGCGAACTCTAAGCGCTCCAAAAAGTCCAAAAAGAAGAAGAAGAAGAAGAAGAAGGACTCTTCTTCAGACTCGTCGTCCGACTCTTCTTCCACCGAGTCGGATTCCGACACGGAACGAGCGGGTGTCTACGCCAAAATAGGCGTTAAAGCTGGCAAGAAAATTGTCAAAAAGAAAGCTCAGAAAGTGCGCACCACTACCATGATGCGCAAAACGGTGAATAGCCATTTCACTACGTTTAAACCGATCGAAGTCATCAACAAGTTGACTGAGCAGATTTCAGGAGTTAAGGGCATTCCTGCTTCGGTTTTCAAAGAGATGGATTCCGGCATTCATCTTTCCGACGAACGCCGTCGTTATGAAACTTCCCTCTGCCTGATCCATAAGGCAGTTTTGGGTGCCTTGACGTCTGTTATCCCTGTGGCTAACAGAATGCAGACAGAGAACAAGTTCTCGTCTTTGGCGCGGGTTATGGACCGGGGCATAGCTTTGTTAGCAGCCGCTAGTAACTACATGACCCATCGGAGATTTGAAAACGTTTTCAAATCGGTCACCACAGATGCCGGAAAAGAGGTTGCCCGCTCGAACAAGGTAACGGACCATGATGGTAAGGAATACACCGTGTATTCCGGACCTACCCCTATCAAGAGCAAACCGCTAGATAAATCCAAGATGTTTGGGGGTCAGCTAGCTTACCTGTACAAACAGGTAGAGGTCGACTACAAGAGTGCTAAAAACACTGAAGCAAAGAGTCGTCGCTTCCAAAACCCAGCAGGGTTCAGAAAGTCTAGGACGGATTTTCGATTCCGCAGAGGAGGAAGGCCGTTCAGGGGCGGACCGTCCTTCCAGTTCAACCAGCGAGGAAGGGGCCGAGGCGACAGGCCGGCCTCAAACTGGAACGACAACCGCGGCTACAAGAGGGATTTCGTTCCCAAGCCCCAGTTCCCGAAACAAGGGAACAAGTAGAGATTTCCACACAAACAGTGCAGCCTCCTGACCCTACAATGGTCACGGAGGAAACTCAAACTGAAGTAAGCCTTTTTCAAGCAGGGAATGTTTCTAATTGTTTACATCAATGGCAACAGTTAACCACTAATCCAGAGGTCCTGAATATTGTTAAAGGCATTCACATCCCTTTCACACAATTGCCTATACAAAAGAGAGCGCCTTTTCCGTATCAGTTTAATTCACTAGAAAAATCTCAGCTAGATCACCAGGTTCTACTGTTTGAGTCTAAGGGCATTGTCAACAGAGTTGAACATACTGAAGGGGAATATATTTCCAATATCTTCTCTACTCCTAAACCTGATGGTTCAATCCGAATGATTTTAGATTTAACTCAGTTGAATGAAATCATTGAATACAAACATTTCAAAATGTTTTCTTTAGAAACAGCTCGTGATTTAATTACCCCAGGGTGTTGGCTAGCGAGTGTTGATTTAAGGGATGCGTACTACACCGTTCCTATTCACCAGACAGATCGGAAATACCTACGTTTTCTCTGGAATGGCCAACTTTTTGAATTTACATGTTTACCTAATGGTTTGGCCTGCGCACCGCGTCTGTTTACTAAGTTGTTGAAACCAATTTTTTGCACACATGGCAAAATTGGGGCATTGTATGTTTCCATACATAGATGATTCTTTTATTATGGGCCAATCTTTCACGCAATGTGAACTCGCTGTTAAAGATTTATGCAACATTTTCACCAAATTGGGTTTCTTCATACATAACAAGAAATCGGTTTTTTCTCCTACTCAGGAGCTTAAGTGTCTCGGGTTCATTCTGAACACCACGGCTATGACCGTTTCGCTTACACGCCAAAAGAAAGATAAGCTTTACCGCACAGCGATACAGCTGTTAGACACTTCTAGGCCAAAGATTAGACAGGTCGCGGTCCTTATCGGGGTCATGGTTTCGTATAGTCCAGCTATTCTATACGGAGCGGCACACATAAAATCCCTCGAAATTGATAAAAATTTGGCGCTGGCCCGCGCAAAGGGAAACTTTGAAAAGACCATGTTTATTTCGGAGAACGGCCTAGCCGACATTGATTGGTGGCTAAACCACTTTGACCATTCCCCCAATCCCATTAGAATGGGAGAGCCTGACACTACCGTTACCACTGACGCGTCTCTCCAAGGGTGGGGAGCACATCAAAATGATGTAGCAACGGGAGGAAGATGGCTAGAATCGGAACTCCCCGATCATATTAACGTTCTAGAACTAAGGGCCATTTACTTGGGATTAACCAGTCTAGTAAAAATACCCAAAAATAATGTACGTATCCTCACGGATAACACCACAGCTATGGCTTATGTCAGAAATATGGGAGGTACAAAATCGATTAAATGTAATGCAATGGCACTTCTCATTTGGAACTGGGCTCAAACCTTTGATGTCTGGTTAACTGTTAATCACATTCCAGGCACACAAAATTGTCTAGCTGACAAGATGAGTCGCCAGTTCCATGATCACTTAGAGTGGTCACTTAATCCATCCATTTTCAAACACATTTGTCACACATGGGGTTCACCTCAGATCGATTTGTTCGCTTCGCGTAATAACTTTAAAATTCCAAAATATGTTTCGTGGCACCCGGAACCCAATGCTTGGCACATTGATGCCTTCTCCCTAAAGTGGCGACATCATTTCTTTTACATTTTCCCCCCCTTTACTATCATTAGCAAAGTCGCCAGAAAGATTCAAATGGAGGGGACACACGCCATACTCATCGTCCCCGAGTGGCACACGCAACCGTGGCTACCGACGTTACTAGCCACAGCCAAAAGCAGCCTTCGCTTCCCAAGATTCCGAGGAAACCTCAAACATCAGGGACCACTAGAACGCCACGGAAACGTGTCGACAACTCCGTTAGTGGCATTCCTTTTTTAAATAAATATTTAGAACAGTTTGGCTTAGACAAAATTACACAACAGCGTTTGGTTGATGATGCGTGGAGAAAAGGAACGGTGAAAATGTATACTACGTATTTAAAGAAATGGGGTATTTATTGCCTGCTTAAGAAAGTTAAGCCAATGACTCCCACAGTATCCCAGGTAGGACTCTTCCTACGTTACCTAGAGGACGAAGGCCTAGGATATGGCGCTATTAACGCTGCCAGATGTGCTCTGTCGATAATCCTACCGCGGGTTAATGGACAAACAATGGGTAAACACCATGTTATTTGTTGGATCATACGATCAATTTATCAGAGGAATCCGCCTAAACCCAAATATAATAGGTTTTGGGATGTTTCTCTAGTGTTCAACCTCTTCAAGAAATGGCCAGAAAATAAGTTTCTGGACGTTAAACTTTTAGGTTTCAAAGTCGCAGTTTTGCTTCTCCTGGTCACTGGACACAGAGGCCAAACTATAGTTGCCCTGTCGCTGAATGGTCTAGAAATTGACAGTAAAGAGGCCACGTTTGATTTATCAACTTTATTAAAATCAAACCGATTAGGTGACCCCCTTTCTACGATAGGGGTGTCCAGTTTCACTCAGGATCGCAAGTTATGTGTCGTATCTGCGATACGAAATTATATATCCAAGACAAGATTAATAAGAAACTCAAGACAGCTATTGGTCAGCTTTATTAAGCCACACAAGGCCATTTCCAGGGATACCCTCGCCCGATGGACAATGAATGTGTTAAAACTGGCGGGAGTAAATACAGACAGGTACTCATCGCACTCTACACGTGGTGCAATGGTGTCCAAGGCAAGATTGCTAGGCATCTCCGTTAAACGGATCCTAGCTCACGCGGGATGGAAAACCGCTACTTCGTTTGCTAGACATTACCACAAACGACTAGAGAAGCCTCAGCCTATAGCGCACAGGCTACTCACCAACTGAAAGAGAGAGGTAAGAAAAACATTGGTTTTTCCTCTTTTTTGCCATACAAATCGCTTTTCCATTGTTGCATACATAAGACATAATCACTAAAGAATAATAACAAAACAAGAATATCAGGATAAAAATTATTTTACGTAAAGGTCTCCCTAGCCTACGGCTAGCCAGAGGCGGCATACCGAGGTAAAATAGATTAGTTAGACGAATCTTACCTGGGTATAGATGATGGATAACTATTGTTTTACCGAGGTAGAAGCCTCGGTTAGACGTGGGCGAGGGCCCACCCACCACGCCCTGCCACGTCTAGTCAATCACTCAATTTAGCATGAGGTCACTTGACCTTAGGTTGTTTTTTAGAATCATTTTTATCCTGAATTAGTAGGTAAAGATTGCTGGACCCGGATGTGCTTCCTTCTCCCTCGCCCACGTCTAACCGAGGCTTCTACCTCGGTAAAACAATAGTTATCCATCATCTATACCCAGGTAAGATTCGTCTAACTAATCTATATATACATATGTGTACACGCTTCTATATATATAGTAAATAATATACACTTGTATATACATGTAATATATACGGTGCATATATCAATATATACAGAGTTTATATCAATATATAGTGGGCATATATCAATATATATATATATATATATATATATATATATATATATAAATATATATATATACACACACACACACAGGTAACAGGCCTTAAATAAGCTCATTAAATTAATCTAATCTCAAACCGCTGCTAGTCCCATTAATACGTCATCGGCCTCTGTTTTATTGCTGCCCATGCCCAACTTTAATCGGCCAGACAGTTGGCACCCAATTCACTTTTTATTTTAAACTCTACAACCTGTTCCGTGGGACTAAACAGCCCCCAGCCCTCTGGGACCAACCAGGCTTGAGCACTAAGTCATTGTTGGCCGACTGTCAGTTAAAGCCCGACTCTAACTGTCAGGATCCAGCTGTCAGTTTGACCGGCAGGCTGGCTGGCAGGCAGCTGACAGCTCAGGTATGACATGGACTGCCGCTAGGTGCCGCCTCAGTATAACCTTTGTCGAATCACTCATGAGAGACCCCTCATCACTCACCCCTCATCACTTTTAGTCAGCCCTCATCACTCACCCGTCATCACTCACCCGTCATCACTCATCCCTCATCACTTAGTCACCCCTCATCACTCACCCATAATCACTTATAGTCACCCCTCATCACTCACCCCTCGTCACTCGTCGCTCACCCCTCATCGCTCACCCCCTCATCACTCACCCCCTCATCACTCACCCCTCGTCACTTATAG
>JASIRB010003845.1:0-14501 GCA_030323885.1 Branchipolynoe longqiensis | reverse complement strand
GATGATGCGCGAGAAGGAAGAACAGAGGCGGAGGTGGGAAAACTGAGGCGTTTATTGTGACGCCTCGGGCAACATACAGAGATACAGTGAAATAACAATAATGACAAAGTAAGGTACAAACAGGGTAACTGAGGAGGTAAACAGGCTGAGGAGGCAGAGCAATACAGGGGGCAGAGGATAAATAGTGAGGGGCTCATAAGGAGCAGTGTAATAATGAGGATAAAGGGCTCAGAAGGAGCTGGTAAGAGAGTCAGTGTGGGGCTCAGAGGGTAACGGGGAAGAGAGGTAAATAAGGAAAGGATAAAATGATGATGAGCGGAGTGGCTAAGGAGCAGAGTTCAAAAGTCAGTGGAGTGAGGGGGTGCCGAGGAGCCCTCCACCGCAGAGGGGGGAGGGTAGAGGAGGGAGAGTTGGGTGGGTGGGTGGAGAAGAAGAAGGGGCAGAGAGCTGGAAGGCGGCTGGAGGCTGAGTGCCTGAGGGAGGCCGGCGGGCGGCCTTATAAGGGGGGAAGTGAGCAGAGGCAGGAGGGGGGGAGTCGCTCAGGGCCGGGGGGAGGTGAGCAGTGGCAGGGGTGAGTCGCTCAGGGGCGGGGGGAGGTGAGCAGTGGCAGGAGGGGGGGGGGGGAGTCGCTCAGGGCGGGGTGAGTCGTTCTCTCCCTCCCCTCGCATCAAACGAAATGCTTCGCATTACGACCGATGCGCGAGAAGGAAGAACAGAGGCGGAGGTGGGAAAACTGAGGCGTTTATTGTGACGCCTCGGGCAACATACAGAGATACAGTGAAATAACAATAATGACAAAGTAAGGTACAAACAGGGTAACTGAGGAGGTAAACAGGCTGAGGAGGCAGAGCAATACAGGGGGCAGAGGATAAATAGTGAGGGGCTCATAAGGAGCAGTGTAATAATGAGGATAAAGGGCTCAGAAGGAGCTGGTAAGAGAGTCAGTGTGGGGCTCAGAGGGTAACGGGGAAGAGAGGTAAATAAGGAAAGGATAAAATGATGATGAGCGGAGTGGCTAAGGAGCAGAGTTCAAAAGTCAGTGGAGTGAGGGGGTGCCGAGGAGCCCTCCACCAAAAGTAGGAGAGGGCTTGAGGCGCGCCCGAGGTGATGATCCGAGGCGGGGGTCCGGGGGTGGAGGTCTGGGCGGAGAAAGCTGGCGGCGCGCCCGAGGCGGAGGGAAGTGTCAGGGGCCTGCATCGACAGGGAGCGGGCGGCCAAAAAAGGGGAGGCCCGCTCCTTGGCGGATCCGGTGAGGAGGTCCGACCAGGAGAGCTGTGGTCTGAGGTGTGAGGTCCGAGGTGGTGGTCCCCGGCTGTGACTGGGCGGCGCTGCGATCGGTGTTCGCTGGGAGGTTGTCGGTGGACGGCATGGTCGGCGGCGGTGTTGTCTGGCAGAGGGTTCCTCGTGAGGCGAGGCTGGGCTGGGCTGTGGTCTGAGGTGTGAGGTCCGAGGTGGTGGTCCCCGGCTGTGACTGGGCGGCGCTGCGATCGGTGTTCGCTGGGAGGTTGTCGGTGGACGGCATGGTCGGCGGCGGTGTTGTCTGGCAGAGGGTTCCTCGTGAGGCGAGGCTGGGCTGGGCTGTGGTCTGAGGTGTGAGGTCCGAGGTGGTGGTCCCCGGCTGTGACTGGGCGGCGCTGCGATCGGTGTTCGCTGGGAGGTTGTCGGTGGACGGCATGGTCGGCGGCGGTGTTGTCTGGCAGAGGGTTCCTCGTGAGGCGAGGCTGGGCTGGGCTGTGGCCTGAGGTGTGAGGTCCGAGGTGGTGGTCCCCAGCTGTGACTGGGCGGCGCTGCGATCGGTGGTCGCTGGGAGGTTGTCGGTGGACGTCATGGTCGGCGGCAGTGAGGTGCGGGTTCCCTGTGTGGGCGGGAGTGTCCGGGGCCTACGTCGACAAGGGGCGGGCGGCCAAAAATAGAGGAGGCCCGCTCCTTGGGGGGATCCGGTGAGGAGGTCCGGCGAGGCTGTGACTGGGAGGCGCTGCGATCGGTGTTCGCTGGCAGTGTTGTTCCTCGTGAGGCGAGGCTGGGCTGAGCTGTGGTCTGAGGTGTGAGGTCCGAGGTGATGACCCCGGCTGT
The DNA here is from genome assembly GCA_030323885.1 of Branchipolynoe longqiensis. Classification (NCBI taxonomy): domain Eukaryota; kingdom Metazoa; phylum Annelida; class Polychaeta; order Phyllodocida; family Polynoidae; genus Branchipolynoe; species Branchipolynoe longqiensis. The sequence continues at coordinate 12,428 of JASIRB010003845.1, read as the reverse complement.
GACTGGACGGCGCTGCGATCGGTGGTCTCTGGGAGGTTGTCGGTGGAGGTCGCGGGGCTGTCGGCAGTGGTGAAGGTGAGGCGCCGGGAAGGGCCCCCCCGGGCCGGCCGGGGGGAGGCCGGCGGATCAAAAATCCGCCGAGGCGGCCGGGGTCTGTGCTCCCCGGGGCGGTGCCTGGGCGGCCCGGGAGCCCTTCCGTCCACGTCCTTTCCCTTGAGGCATGTTGAAGCTGAGGCGTAGCAGCGATCCGAGGTGGAAAAAGAGGAGAGCTGGGGGGGAGACCGAGACGGAGGCCGGTGACTCGTCCCTCCCGGGGGACGGAGAGGGCCCCGGGGTGCGGGGGGCGGCCCGGGAGCCCTTCCGTCCACGTCCATTTCCTTTAGGCATAGCTGAAGCTGGAGCTGGGGTGAGTCAGCGATCCGAGGTGTAGAGCCAAAGCAGGAAAACTGGAGAGAGAAAGGGCAGAGAGCTGGAAGGCGGCTGGAGGCTGAGTGCCTGAGGGAGGCCGGCGGGCGGCCTTATAAGGGGGGAAGTGAGCAGAGGCAGGAGGGGGGGGAGTCGCTCAGGGCCGGGGGGAGGTGAGCAGTGGCAGGGGTGAGTCGCTCAGGGGCGGGGGGAGGTGAGCAGTGGCAGGAGGGGGGGGGGGGGGTCGCTCAGGGCGGGTTGAGTCGTTCTCCCTCCCCTCGCATCAAACGAAATGCTTCGCATTACGACCAATGTTGGACACTGGTATAACACTCGTTTGCATGTATAGTCAATGTCTGTGGCAATCACCTCTGATCTGCTACAACGTGCCCATGTATATAACGACACACTGCTAGAAGCAAACAAAAATACTAAAAGTCTTAGTTTCAGTGTTTTCGGTCAAAAAAAAAAAATTCTTATATATGCACGATCTCGTGAATATATATATAATATTCAGGAATACACACAGTCTTCCTTGCCGTGCCCGACGGTAGTTCAGCTCCCGCGTCGCGTCAGGCGAATTCACCAGGCGTGTCACATCAGGCGAGGTCAGCAGCTGGGTCGCGTCAGGCGAGGTGGGCTGCTGGGTCGGTGGGGGGTGCGTGGGTGGCGCAGGGGTGGGCGCTCCTCTCATCTCTCGCCGCACCCCACGCCACGCCCCCCTCACGTCCTCTGCCGTCTCGCCGGTTATGTCATTGCCCGCCGTGTGGGGGGGAGGGTGCGCGGGGCGGGGCATCGTCCAGTGCCTGCCCCCTCGCCCGCACCCGCGTCGTGGGTCGACTTCCATCCCCGGGTCGGTTGTAGGGTTTATTGTCATCACCCGATAGCGTGCTGGGTTCGATGCCGTACCCGGCCCGGGTTCGTTCCGCTTCACCACCTGTTCAAGAAACCGGGGAACAGAACAAGGGAGAGACACGCAAGTACCACCACTCAATCCCCCATCACTCAGATTTGCACGCACACACTTATTTTCTTTCCCATGCACACACTCATAATTTGTATCACCCCTGGCATCCTGCATGCATGCACCATCATCCTTTGCATGCTGCACACCTCCAGTCTCACCATGCACATACTTTTTACTACTCTTAATTACACACTTATCCTGTGCATTCTCCCACACACGCTCTGTTGATGCACGCTGTCTTTTACAGCCCATAATTGGAAGACCCTCAATTACCTCTACTGGACTTGACTCTACACAGCATCCCCCACGTGTCTGCATAGCTGTGTGCCTGGTACCCGTGCCCTCTCACACTCACTGTCCATGACCCATGGCTCTGGTAATTGTCCTTGAAATTGCCCCAATGGCAATTGACAATCCCTCTCCCCACCTGTCTGGTCATAGTCAGTGTTGTGTGATTTGCGCACTTTCCTTCTCTGTGCGCTCAACCTGTGTGTGTATACATTCATAGAATTCCCATTTATCTGTCGATATATATAAAAAAAAATACAATACATATCGACGTACCGACGTACCATTCCCTTCTATCTGTCGATATATATCAAAAACACAATATACATCGACGTACCGACGTACCTTTCCCCTTCTACTATCAATGTATATCAAAACCAATATACATCGACGTACCGTCGGACGACTCCCTTCTATCTGTCGATATATATAAAAAACGCAATATATATCGACGTACCGACGTACCATTCCCTTCTATCTGTCGATATATATCAAAAAGACAATATACATCGACGTACCGCCGTACACTCCCTTCTATCTGTCGATATATATGAAAAACGCAATATATATCGACGTACCGACGTACCGACGTACACAACTCCCACCTACTATCAATATATATATAAAAAAAAACTAAAAACATATATACATATATATCGACCATACCGATACCATTCCCTTCTATCTGTCGATATATACCTATTTATTTCCCCCTTTTTTGTTAACGCAATACACATCGACCACACTTATCAAAACACCCGGACACAATTCTGTTCTAGAGGTCGTCTCTGTGCCTGCTTCCCTACACCTCTACACATACGGTGGGTGCCCGCCTGCCTTGCGCAGCCTCCCTACACACACACACATACCGTCAGGGTGGGTCGCTTTGCTAGCTACAACCCCCACTTACTATCAATATATATAATTTTTAAAAACAATATATATATATATATATATCGACCATACCGATACAGTGTGGTTCATCTCAGGTCAGGTTCTACACCTCTACACACACACAGTTCTCTACTTCGGCATCCCTCAGATAGTGGTTGGTTTAATTGCTGGGTACAGCCCCCAGCTCACCCCCACACACACTGCGCGCAGCCCCCCTACACACAGTCAGGGTGGGTAGCATTTCTACTGAGACAGCCCCCACTACGTTAAGGCTGTACACTCAATTGAAAAACATATCATTTTTCAAACCAAAACACTGTTTCTAGTTCTGATTTTTACCTATTCAACCCAGATGCCGGTGCACTTACCAACCTTGTGGTCCACTGAAATAGCATACCAAGCCAACCCACTAGAACCTATTCTCTGAAGTGACAGAACTCTAAACCCTTGGACTATGCCCCTTTAACTTCCGTAACACTGGAGGCTGGATATAAACGTGCATCGCATCGCTGCTGGGTGCAGCCCCCAGCTCACCCACACACACACACACACACAAGGCGGGTGCGCCATGCTGGGTGCGCCTCTCTACACACACACACTTACGCACACACACACAGTCCCTTTGAGTCCTGCCGGCTGTTATAAACCCGGCGGTGGGCGATATGCTTGCTGCTTGCACTCTCTTAGCTCACCCCCACACCCACAGACACAGACCACTGTGGGTTGTTTTAGCAGTATACAATATACCGAACCCTCTGAGGTCGGTCTATCCTGGTAATTAGCCTAGCAAAAGGAGTGCGATCACTAATATTCTATTAGTTACCGCCCCCTCGGCACTCCTACCGACTAGCTAACTTTGTTTGGACAATTTAATTAAGATTCCCGATATATTAACTTAAATACGTTAATTTACCATTAATTACGTTATTTTAGCGTTAAATACGTTAATTTAACGCGAAATACGTTATTTCAACGCGAAATACGTTATTTTAACGCGAACCACGCCATTTCAATGCGAATCGGACAAGAAACGCACTTTTCTTTTTATATAAAGTCACCGTGCGGTTCTGGCGGCGACGCGCGCAGACCATGGACAACCCGCCTGCCTATTTTTATATAAAGTCACCGTGTGGTTCTGGCGGCGACGCGCGCACAACATGGACAACCCGCCTTTTCTTTTTATATAAAGTATATCGACCTCGCGTTCACTCTGGCGGCGACGCGCACACACACGGACAACCCCCCTTTTAATTAGATATAAGGTTACTGTGTGGTTCTGGCGGCGACGCGCACACACTCCTAATTTATCAATATATATTTAGGTTTCCGCCTCGTTGGGCCCGCACCCGTACCGAGATACTGTGTGGGCGTGGCAACCTGAGCGGACCTCCCTACACACTATGTACTACTCGATTTAATAATATATAAACTTTTCCGTCTCACCGGAACGTACTCGCCTCACACAGGACATACTAGCCTCACACAGAACGCACTAGCAACCTAAGCTTTCTTATTTGTCATCTCCCTTAGTTTTTCACCCACTATACATACACACCCAAACAATCAACCCACCTATACAATATATTTGTATTATGTGTTGTGTGTATGTAGGCAGTGTGTATGCCATGTGTCTGTGCAGACTGCTCCTTCTTTTTGTGTGCCTTTGTTCGACATACATATATATACACAACATATATATCGACACACTGTTTCTACACATATACATCAATGTTCCACTCACCCCCACACACATACACACACACAGCTCCTAAATTAGTTACAGATAGCGGTACACAGTGTCTCACCCCCATATCGGCGCCCCAGCACCCAAAACAAGTGATAAAACAACTGAACCCTACCCGGACCTCGGCGATGTTCGTACGCGATGTTCGTCCGCGATGTTTGTTGTCACCGCAGCACGTCTCACGGGCGCGTCTGTCATCCTCACGGCGTTCTCGCGTCATCACGGGCGTGTCCGTCATCGCCATCGCCCTCACTGAGTTCTTCCGAGACTGTCTTCCGCTGTTGAAGCCCAGTCTTCTGGACATCGGTGATCTTCGTCGAGTTCTTCAGTCATCTCTGAGAATCGTCTCAGAATTCGTTGTGGTCGCCACTTATAAAAACACGGGTCTCTGCCGCTGGGAGCACCCTATGTAGTTACAAAACTCTCCCCCTTCATTTCACCTGTGATGCAATTAGCCTAATCAATTTAACCATGTCTGGAAAGAGGAAGGAAAACTAGTCACAAGGATGAACAGTGAATAAGTTGTGCTTTATTGGCAGCAACTCCTGTCATCCCCCATTCATGTGACCTAGCACCTGTACTCCTCATATACTGCCCACACTATGTCTCATTGTCACTTAACCAGTATACTGCAAACAGTGCCTACAACCCATGGGACAGGAGTCCTATGGCTGTGTGTACACTCAATTAGAATAGCTGAATTTGGATAGCATCAGACAGAGTGTCTGGGGTCCTGCTCTAGAGTAGGTGTGTCTCACTCCAGAGCCAGGCTGAGAGTGATTTTCCTTCAGTGTGTCTGAGGCAAAATCTTGAATAATTAATTAGTTGAGACTAGTGTGTGGTCAGGATAGGACAAGGGAGTCAGGTGACCGGACATTCCCCAGCCAGCCAATGAGACACTCCCCCACAGACTGGGTGGGTGACCACCCCATTAGGGGCTGTCACTCAAACCAGCTGCAGGTGGTGTACTCTATACATATGCAAATTAGGCAGGTGGGTCAGTCGGGTGGTCTTGGGTGGACAGGATGTTGCAAACAGTTACAGATTTGTATATAGTAAAATCATTCTTTTCCTCTTTTGTATTCTTTATGAACACATAGAGAACATTTCAATCATCATGTACTGTTTCTTGCAAAGGAGCTCTTTTCATTAACTCCAAACATCATATATAACAGATAGTTTACATCATTCAGCATCCTATACATTTCCATCAACTCCACTCATAATGTATAACATATAGTTTACCTCACTCAGCATCATGTACCATGGGAGTGGAATTCTATTAGTTTTAGTTACTTTTAGTTTACATAACATAAGTCCCACTCCGACATCCAAGAATAATAATGCTCTCTGCCAATATATAATTCTTAACCGAAAATCCGTATATTTTTACAATGGGTAATTTGCGCGCGAACGGGGGACTACGGGGACGGTGGCGCCGCCTGGATTTGAATTCTAAACCCACGAAACCCCTTACGAGCCCCCGAGACCCCCTCTCGTCTCGCGCGATCTCGCCTCCCCTCGCGAGACCACACCGCTCCGTGTGAATATAAACCCACCCACACACCCCACACCCACACGACTCCAGACGCCGGACCGACCACAACCACCAGTTTTCTCGACCGCCCACCCGCCCCTACAAAAAAGGACACTTAGTAGGGTTGAGAGAGCCTGATTTCCTTATTTTGATGTACAGTTTTGCCTCTTATCTTATTATTACATTACTTCCTCATCTCCTGTAAACTCATTGAACTACATGAATGACTACTTAATAAGCACTTGATTGACCAGTGTAACCTTGATTGACCACTACTATAATAAGCACTTGATTGATGACGACTTTATATTACCACTGTAACCTTGCCTGATGACTGTGAAAACCTATGTAACACGCAACTGTAAGTAGATCGCCTCTGAGGCACTAACGTTGGCCTTAGGGCCGTTTATTGAATAAACCCACTCCATGTAGTCCCCTTGTCGTGTTGTAAATTACATGAATTTACTATTTCTATCATTATTTTGGTTGGCCTCAAATCACATTCCATAAAATTATGTAATCTATGAATGCTGTTGGGTAGCAGCATTATTCTTCTTTTTTCTTCTGTTTGTGTTTGTATCAAACTCTTGTTGATTTGAGACTATTATATATGTGAATGAATTGTAACATAACATTGCTGGAAGACCAGTCCCTCGGCGCTGAAAAAAAGCATTTATTCGCTGAACAAAATGATCATTTACCAACAAAAAAAGAAATTCTATGATTATTTTTGTTGGCCTCACATCACATCACATTATATGAATTGCCATTTTTCCATGAATATTTTGGTTGGCCTCACATTAAAATGCATGGCCAGAATTGACAGTTTTCATGATCATTTTGGCTGGCCTCGCATTAGATTACACGCATTTATATTATTCATGATTGTATTGGTTGGTCTCGTATTACAGTACATCAATTTAGATTTTCCATGATTATTTTAGTTTAGTTCCCATTAGATTACCTCCATTTACATTTCTCATTATTTTACTCACGTCATATAAATCACATAGCATCAGATAATTTGACCTTTTCCACGATTATGTTAATTTGGCCTCATATTAGATTACATCAATTTATAGTTCCCATGATTATTTTGGTTGGCCTTGCATTAAATTAAAGAAAATATATAAGTTTTTGTTTTGGCAGATAGGTACTACATAATTTTACCTTTTTTATGATTACAGTTAAACCTATCTAACCGACTACCTCCACAGATCTACCACTCCCCTATATTAATCGCTTTATTTGGGTCCCAACAATACCATTGTAAGCATATTCAACACCCTAAACCGACCACCTCCCTAAATGAACCACTTAAAGTCGGCCCCAAGGTCGGTCGATTTAGAGAGGTTTTACTGTATATTGGTTTAGTATCATATTAGATTACATCAAGTTATAGTTTATATAATTATTGTCTTTGGCCTTAGATTACATTAAAATAAATATATTTAGTTTTGGGTTTGAAAGGTTGGTACTAAATTTCTCCCATTTGAACACTCAGTCACTTGGTATGTCAGGACACCTGCTATGTCAGGACAATCATGGTCTCTGTCCAGAACTGTCCTTTGAAGAAAACAGATCCAGCTGTCCTGCACGCATGCTCCTCCATCTAGGAACTAACTCTTGTGCAGTTTGGCCTAGGGCATGTTGGTATTGGTCGAAATTGTATATATATACAGTCTACTCTGTCAATAACGGCCTCTGCCAATGACAAATCTGTGTCAATAATGGTAAAACGTGCTGGTCCCATCATGCCACCCATTTAATTTAATAGGATTGCCTCTGTGTCTAACGAACAACTGTCTTATGCGGACAACGAGCCGTTTTCCCCCCTATTTGATCAATATTCTCTGTCAATAACCTCATGTAAGGACCATCCTATTCAGTCAAGTATAAAAGAAAAACATTGGTTACAACCCACTCCATCAGTCAGTCTCTGCATATAATGGATCTCTCTCTATAACGGCATCTTGCTCCAGTCCCAGAGTAGACTGTATATGTATATTTATATATATGTGTATATACGCACATACATATATATACATACATACAGGACGTTCTGAAAAACTGTGTACCACTTTTGTGACATGGAAATCGAAAGTGAAAGCATTCCAAATAATAGCAGAACACATTCCAAATAATAGTGTAACAAATTCCAAATAATAGCAGAACAAATTCCAAATAATAGCAGAACACATTCCAAATAATAGCAGAACACATTCCAATTAATAGCAGAACAAATCCCAAATAATAGCAGAACACATTCCAAATAATAGCAGAACAAATTCCAAATAATAGCAGAACACATTCCAAATAATAACAGAACACATTCCAAATAATGGCAGAACACATTCCAAATAATAGCAGAACACATTCCAAATAATAGTAGAACAAATTCCAAATAATAGCAGAACACATTCCAAATAATAGCAGAACACATTCCAATTAATAGCAGAACACATTCCAAATAATAGCAGAACACATTCCAAATAATGGTGGAACAAATTCCAAATAATTGTAGAACAAATTCCTAATAATAGCAGAACAAATTCCAAATAATAACAGAACACATTCCAAATAATGGTGGAACAACTTCGAAATAATAGTTGAAAACATTCCAAATAATAGGGGAATCCATCTTTCTATGAAGATTTACATGTGCAGAGTTGAAAAACTCATTTTCACGTTTTGATTTTGATCTTATACAAATTGAGAATTTTTTAAAACTATATAACATCCATTCATGATATCATTTTAACACACATCCATAACATCATTTTAACACACACAGCAAATTCAAAACAAGATTTTATTGATTACAGTTAAGCAAAAGATATTATGACGTACGAGACAAAAGTTGAGAGAAAAATGTGGGTAGGTGCATGGTGTCGATATACAAATTTTCACATTTTCACTTTAGCACCAAAATCATATACGCATATTTTAGACACACTTTGAGAGAAAGATGAAATAAATGCAGTATTTCCAACATAACTTAATACACAGAGTCAAATATAACTATTTGACTCGCTACCCCCGAAACCCGAAAATGGGTTTAATCATCAACAATGTATCATTGAAACCAAATATGTGGTACACAGTTTGTGAGAACGACCCATACACAAATATTATCGTTCAATTATTCATGACAAAGTTGAGTAATCTTAGTTTTGACCTTTTCAGGGGTGTGGGGGGGGGGGAGTTTCTCTTTCTTCTTCTTCTGATATTCTAATAAGGCCACGTGACTGCCATCAATGGCCGCCCTTTGTATTTGTCGGCGTCTTTAATCTTGGAGAACCACGACTGGAGAATGTGACATGTGGTGGAATTGTGCTAGGAGAGTGGAGAAGCACATGGACCTGTTGGGACTGTGTGGGGAGAGTGTGGTGCAGTTAGTGTGGGGGGGGTAGTAGGTGTGGTAGTGGGTGTGGGGTAATGGGTGTGGTAGTGGGGATAGTAGGTGTGGTGGTGGGTGTGGGGTAGTAGGTGTGGTAGTGGGTGTGGGGTAGTAGGTGTGGTAGTGGGTGTGGGGTAGTGGATGTGGGGTAGTAGGTGTGGTAGTGGGTGTGGGGTAGTGGGTGTTGGGTAGTAGGTGTGGTAGTGGGGGTAGTAGGTGTGGTGGTGGGTGTGGGGTAGTATGTGGGGTAGTGGGTGTTGGGTAGTAGGTGTGGTAGTGGTGGGTGTGGGGTAGTAGGTGTGGTAGTGGGGGGTAGTATGCGTGGTGGTGGGTGTGTGGTAGTAGGTGTGGTAATGGGTGTGGGGTAGTGGATGTGGGGTAATGGGTGTGGTAGTGGGGGGTAGTAGGTGTGGTTGTGGGTGTGGGGTAGTAGGTGTGGTAGTGGGTGTGGGGTAGTGGGTGTGGGGTAGTAGGTGTGGTAGGAAGACACATACATTACATCTCCCTTTCAATGGAACAGAGGAACAAAATTCAATGGTAACATTTTGTATATATAAACTACCATCGATAGCAACAGGTCCTTCTTGTGTTATTATAACTAATGTCATAACGCCATATCCCCCTCTTTAAAATAGTTCCTATCCATAACAGAATGGTACCAGGTATTGCGAGGATAAAATGCCATGCTCAAATTGACTAACATTCCAGAACAATGTAAATGGCATTGTACATGAAGACCTAATACATATAGAGATATTATACATACTATGTTTAAGAAGAGAACCATGAAACATGTAAATGGGAAACTATCGAATGTAGCCCATCATACAAAAACATGACCCATAAGTAATACAACGAATACATAGTCAGGGTCAGTTGTCACTTCTTAAATGTAGACTTATTTTGTCTCTTCTTCATATGAACTGAACAATGAGCATATTATTACGTAACGTTGTATGCAATTCATAACTGAACATAACAAGGCACTTGCTAGGCAGAACAGAAGGTGGCATAGCAACAACAGTAAACGACTTATATAACATATGAGATTCAAATATTCAATATAGTATTTCATGAACAACATTTCCCAAAATGTTCAAATTAAACTCATGCTTCATATAACAATTTTATCCGTGAACATTTCGTCATATTTTTTTTGTTTTTGTTTATAAAAGCATTGAGTCAAAATTCATTTGATAACATCTTTGACATGCAAGACAACTTAAAAACATGTATAAACATAAACATACAAAATGCATACACAGCTGGCTGCATATGCCATTTCTTATGTTATCATGCGTTGTGTCCATTCATTGTTCGAACTTAAGTATGCGACGTTACAAATTATTGTACAGCTTTTCCAGCACGTTACTTATTTAACTATAACAATTTCAACCGTGAACATCCTTTTATGTTTGCTTAATAAGCATTGAGTCAACATATATATTCAAGAACATCCATGACATGAAGAGCAACTAAACATAGCATTTATAAAAACATACAAAATGCATACTCAGTTGACTTCATGTGTCGTTTCTTATATTTGCATGAGTTGTGTCCATTCTTTGTTTGACCTGAACTATGTGTCGTTATTAATTATTGTACTGCTTTTCTGGCATATCAGTTATTTAATTATAACAATTGCATCAGTGAACATTTTTGTTTGTGTGTTTAATAAGTATTGAGTGAATATTTATTGGATAACATCTATGACATGTAAGACAATTTAAAGCATTTATGCCAACACACAAAATGTATACTTAGTTAGCTTCATGTGTCGTTTCTTATCCTTGCATGTGTTGTGTCCATTCTTTATTTGACTTTAATCATGTGTCATTCTTACTGTACTGCATTTCTAGCATGTCACTTGCTTAATTATTACAATTGCATCGGTGAACATTACCTACAATAACAGTACTGAGTCAACAGCTATTTGACAGGATATATGACAAGTACGACAACTTACAGCATTTACAAAACATCACCAAAAAGCATACTCAGTTACCTTCATGTGCCATTTCCTATGTGTGAATGTGTTCTGTAAAGTCTTTGTTTGACCTCAAATGTGTGACGTTCTTCATGTATTGTCATGGTAACATACTGTAACAATTTCAAGTTGCACAGTCTAACCAAACCATTCCTAATTCAAAACGTCACAATCGACATACTATGTCTTTGTTTGCATTCTTTGACCTTTTCCACATATATATATTTCTATAGCATATAGATATATTTATTAAATATATTTATATAAATTATTTTATTTTAATGCATATGACAATAAATTTAACGTTACAAATATCAGTATATCCGGTAGATTCTGCATATTCGGCTTACACTGGTTTCTATATAACCAATATTTTAGTTTTACACAAATGTATGTTTTACACAATTATTTCGTCATCCACAGGCCTTGTCATTGTGAAATTGTTGTGACACACTTCATTCAATTCTGACATCCGACAATATAGTGGTCATGATATCCACTTTAACATTTTTAAATATATATTTAGTTGGTTAATATATATATTGCTATTCGTTCACCATGGGAATGGTGTGCACCAATAGGAATTCCACCTGCATACGACACATATAACACATATATGCATGTAGGTACTACGTTTCATACGATACAACATTTTAGTTTTATATTTCCATCATTAATAACAAGCCCATAGCATAGCAATCTTATGATGGAACAAAATACCAATATTATGGTGACACACTCAAATTATTACAGCCTGCATGAAATAATTTATATCGATATAGATACTCTAGCAGTACATCATATCGTATATTGTGTTACAAATAAGGTCTACACCTGAGTATGCAGCTTTAACCGAGCAGACGGCCAACCGCTACTTTGTTGCATACACATACTTGAACCACATTCTTTCATGACGTGGCCCCGCGCTGCTTGGGGGCGTTCGGATATCAGCATACCTATTTTCATGTCGATGTTAAAGACTTAATTATGCAGAAATAGAAGTTTCTTTACCTTGAATTGTCTCATGTTTCATCTTATGTCAATTCATATATGATATTAAGTCACACTTCATGTCTATCACATGCCTCCATTGGCATAGCGTTTGGTGCTTGCTTCCTGGCGCTCCGACTCAATTCTCGAGGAATCTCGGTACTTTGCCTGTTGTAGCTTGCCCGACGTCCTGCGCGTCTTTATTCTGGTCATCTT
>JASIRB010002007.1:0-49998 GCA_030323885.1 Branchipolynoe longqiensis | reverse complement strand
CATGACTCAGCCCATCCCACCCCCCTTCCTTCATTCACCCTAACCAGCTCACCCACTCACCAACTCAACAGTTCGCTAATCCACACTCATCCCTTGGGCCCGCTCAACTACCAATTTGTCGATGGTATTAAACGGAATCAAAAGGATTTAGAAACAGCTGTCCATGACTCCTCTCCACACAAACAATCGACTCATTCGCTAAGCTGTGTCAATAACGTGTTCTCTATGGCGATATCCACTGCGCTGCACGCCTGTGAAATCTAGGCAAATAAACTGTTGGAACTACTTTTTTGCTCTTTAATTTTATTTTGTTTAAAGTTGTTTATTTAAGCAGCGGTTGACTTCCATATGCTCGCCTTCCCACACTGAGCCTTGCTTGATATGCGCAGAGTTACATTATTGAGTTGTTGTTATTGGCATCAATTATAAATGGGAAAACTGCGTTAATTAAATGCAGTATTTAAAGCTGCACAGCCTGATGAGGGCTTCAAATTGTCGAAATCTAAGACATTTACCTAGATTTTATTCTAGATTTTATTCACCTAGATTTTATATCAACCTAATGGCCCTGTCACACTACGACATAACGACGTCAACGTAGGGAGAACGTGAAGAACGTTGAACTTCTCGGCGTAGTATGCAAATTTGGGCACAAGTTGAACGTGGATACAGCATAGTGGACGAGAGCGTAACGTCAGTAAAGCGTAGTCATACCATCATTCAACGAGAGAGGACAACATCATTACGCTCACGGAACGTTATGAACGTAATTCCATCGCCAGAAGAACGTTACGTGACGTTACATACATCATGAGACGTTGAATGTATGTTGAATGTACATTCTCCTGACGTTCTCCTGACGTTCTCCTGACGTTCTCCTGACGTTCCCATTACGCCGCGTGAGCATTTCCACCTGGTTTAATGTGGGTCAATGTAGTGGAACGTAGTTGAACGTAGTGAGCAGCGTTTGCCTAACGTCCATTTAACATCATTGACGTTTGCTGAACGTGAACAGAACGTATGGCGAACATAAACCCTTACGTTCGAGCTATGTCAAAATTTTTTAACATGTCCAAAACCTCGACGTAACTCGACGTAACACGATGTAATGTGACGTAGCTCGACGTCAGTCTAACGTCATTATGACGTCATCATAACGTAATCCAACGTACATCAACGTAATGATGAAAAATCACCACGTTAGGCTCACGTTCGCTCGTTACGTCGTAGTGTGACAGGGGTATTAGATACAAGGCAACTTATTAAATTAAGCAGCTGTTGCTGCATAGAAGGGTATACATACTGCTTGATTTTAATAGAACCTGTTCTGATGCTTTTTTGTTGTTGTAAATATAGTTTATTCATTGAATAAAGACTTTTGTCAGCGCCGTGACGTAGGTCTTTCGGCCAAGCAACAATGCAGTTATTTACAATACCCATTTGGTGTCATAATTTTTAGGTGCATGCCAAAATTAAATGCGGATGCTTTCACTACAAATATATCCAAGTTCAGCCATTTAAAATGTAAGGTACTTCAGATTAAGGTAGTGGTCATTATAAAGATATACCTAATATATGTATCTACACACAAAAAAGACAGAATCTGAACAATATCGCACTGTGTACCTTTAAGGATACAAGCCTGGAGACTGAGAAGCTGAGCGTTAAAGGTGCATAATCCAATGGAAGGCTAAATTTGTCTAAACAAAAGCAATAAAAACAAAGCAATAAAACAAAATACTTATCGAGGTTTGTTCATACCTGCTTAATTTAGATACTGCTGCCTTCATTAAACATTTATATTTATTGCAGTTTGGCGCTCTTGTGTTACGCTGCTGTGTTCAAAATGTAGGTCATCAATGTATTTCAGTGTGCATACGAAAATTATTTTTCATGTTTTCACTTCAAATATCATATTTAAGTTATCCAAGTTGGCCTTTTAAAATAAAAATTACTTCAGACTAACGTGAAGTAGATAATCGCCATTAACCTAATCAATCAATCAATCAATCAATCAATAGGATACAGCTATAATAGGCCTTGGACCTGTTAGCCGCTCTTAATTAATAGAAATCGAGACAGTTCTTCAGATGTGGTGGATTGTAGTAACTGTCACTGGCTCCAAGATATATGTAATGCTTGACCAGTATGCATCCAGTCGGGACTTGAAACAGTTCACCGACTCTGCTGCTAAGCAATATGACAGAAACTAAAGTAAACAAAAAGAATATCAGACTAAGCAGTTATTATTCGATATGGGGTTTTAAGTCGAAGTGTTGAGCGAATGAGTACACATTAAGGAAAAAAAGTAAATTTAAATTAAAAAGAAGAAAATATGGTCGATGCGCCTGCCAGAAGCTCGAGTTATTCAATCCCTGTAATAGAGCGATAAAGCTTTCTTTCTTTTTATGGGGGTGGAGGCTTGTTTTAGCTTTCAAACTGTATCCATTCTGAGTAGTAGAAGCTGTCTGTTAGGTGTATTGTTGCATATAACTAGAATACGAAAACTGGAAAAGGGTGACATTGAACACCAGTCTGTTTTATTTAACTGGTTGGCCCACCGATCATTATAAGCCTATCACCATAGAGAATACGTTATCAGCATTATTTAATCATTATAATATATATATATACATATATATGTAAATAAAGGTTCAGGGCATTATATAGGTTTTTGGCACGCGTGGCATATAGCCATGCCAATATAAAAATACGAGCTTGCTACTTTTGACATCAGCAAGGATGACCCCCACCGGCGCCACCACCGCCGCCACCACCAGTACCACCACCACCAGTACCACCAACACCACCACTACCACCACCACGACTACCCCCACTACCACCACCCCCACCACCACCACCACTATCACCACCACCATCCCCACCACCACCACCACTACCACCACCACTACCACCACCACCACTACCACCACCACCACCACTACCACCACCACTACCACCACCACCACTACCACCACCACCACAATCATCACCACCACCACCATCACCACCACCACCACTGACACCACCACCACCACCTCCGCCGCCACCACTACCACTAACACCCACCAACACCATCACCACCACTACCACCGCCACCATATTGCGTTATAAATTATTTACTAGATGTCTGCATATTTTCCATTCTCTGCCTGCTCTGGCAGTGTTGTGTGCACTCTGCCATTGTTACACATCCATTTTTATCTGCACACTTACATTACCCATACATCCCGAATGTATATGGAATAGCCATATTAAATTTAATAAGACATTGAGCATAGACCCATGCATTCCCAATCCCACATAGGGAATAGTCATATTAACTAAGACATTGAGCATAGACCCATGCATTCCGAATGCATAGGGAATAGGCATATTAACTTTAATAAGACATTGAGCATAGACCCATGCATTCCCAATCCCACATAGGGAATATTCATATTAAATTACTAAGAGATTGAGCATAGACCCATGCATTCCCAATCCCACATAGGCAATAGTCATATTAACTAAGACATTGAGCATAGATCCATGCATTCCCAATCCCACATAGGGAATACTTATATTAACCTTAATAAGACATTGAGCATAGACCCATGCATTCCCAATCCCACATAGGGAATATTCATATTAAATTACTAAGAGATTGAGCATAGACCCATGCATTCCCAATCCCACATAGGCAATAGTCATATTAAATTTAATAAGACATTGAACATAGACCCATGCATTCCCAATCCCACATAGGGAATAGGCATATTAACTTTACTAAGACATTGAGCATAGACCCATGCATTCCCAATCCCACATAGGGAATATTCATATTAAATTCCTAAGAGATTGAGCATAGACCCATGCATTCCCAATCCCACATAGGGAATAGGCATATTAACTTTAATAAGACATTGAGCATATACCCATGCATTCCCAATCCCAGATAGGGAATATTCATATTAAATTACTAAGAGATTGAGCATAGACCCATGCATTCCCAATCCCACATAGGCAATAGTCATATTAACTAAGACATTGAGCATAGATCCATGCATTCCCAATCCCACATAGGGAATACTTATATTAAATTTAATAAGACATTGAGCATAGACCCATGCATTCCCAATCCCACATAGGGAATACTCATATTAACTTTAATAAGACATTGAGCATAGACCCATGCATTCCCAATCCCACATAGGCAATACTCATATTAAATTTAATAAGACATTGAACATAGACCCATGCATTCCCAATCCCACATATGGAATACTCATATTAAATTTAATAAGACATTCAGCATAGACCCATGCATTCCCAATCCCACATAGGGAATACTCATATTAAATTTAATAAGACATTGAACATATACCCATGCATTCCCAATCCCACATAGGCAATAGTCATATTAACTAAGACATTGAGCATAGATCCATGCATTCCCAATCCCACATAGGGAATACTTATATTAAATTTAATAAGACATTGAGCATAGACCCATGCATTCCCAATCCCACATAGGGAATAGGCATATTAACTTTAATAAGACATTCAGCATAGACCCATGCATTCCCAATCCCACATAGGCAATACTCATATTAAATTTAATAAGACATTGAACATAGACCCATGCATTCCCAATCCCACATAGGCAATAGTCATATTAACTAAGACATTGAGCATAGATCCATGCATTCCCAATCCCACATAGGGAATACTTATATTAAATTTAATAAGACATTGAGCATAGACCCATGCATTCCCAATCCCACATAGGGAATACTCATATTAACTTTAATAAGACATTCAGCATAGACCCATGCATTCCCAATCCCACATAGGCAATACTCATATTAAATTTAATAAGACATTGAACATAGACCCATGCATTCCCAATCCCACATATGGAATACTCATATTAAATTTAATAAGACATTCAGCATAGACCCATGCATTCCCAATCCCACATAGGGAATACTCATATTAAATTTAATAAGACATTGAACATAGACCCATGCATTCCCAATCCCACATAGGCAACACTCATATTAAATAAGACATTCAGCATAGACCCATGCATTCCCAGTGCACCCCACACAGGGAATACTCATAAAAGTCATATTAAATCAAATAAGACATTTAGCATATAAATATGCGTATACATATATGAGCTATACCACTGATTATGTGAATATAAATAATAAAGGTACTCACATATTTATTATTACTCTATTCCTCTATGCCCGCATCTCTCCTTAACCAGATGTTATTTACAAAACGTGTAGGTAAACATTTGTATTCGTCTAAATAAAATCTTTCTTCCGTGCCGAGCCATTGGTCTTCTACCGAGGCTTAAATTCAGTGATGTATGTGTGCATATATACAGTAAAACCTCTCTATACCGACCCATTCACAGATCGACCACTCCCCTATATCGATCGCTTTATTTGGGTCCCAACAATACCATTGTAAGGATATTCTAACAGACCACCTCTCTAAATGGACCACTTAAAGTCGGTCCCATGGTTGGTCGATTTAGAGAGGCTTTACTGTATATGTGTGTATATATATATTATACATGAATATATATTCATATGTATGTACAGTAAAACCTCTCTAAATTGACCGACCATGGAACCGACTTTAAATGGTCCAGTTAGGGAGGTGGGTGGTTTAGGTTAAAAAAAAAATATATATATAATGGTATTGTATGGGCCATCGTTTGGGACACAAATAAAGCAATAAATATAGGCAGATAGTGGAGTGGTCCATCTGTGGAGGTGGTCGGTTTGAGAGGTTTTACTGTATAGATATATATATCTCTTCTCTTTTTTCCTTTGATAAGCGCATAAACACAGACTGTCAGTATTGTATAGATCTCTTGCTGATAAGGCGTTGGGGAGCTAAATTGGTTTCGCTGGTTCTGCTGGTCTTGCTGGTTTTGCTGGTTTGTCTGGTCTTACTGGTTTTGCAGGTTTTTCTGGTCATGCTGCTTCTGCTAGTCTTCCTGTTTTTGCTGGTTTTTCTGTTCTTGCTGGTTTTGCTGGTTCTGCGGGGTTTTCTGGTCTTACTGGTTCTGCTTGTCTTGCTGTTTCTGTTGGTTCTGCTGGTTTCCTGGTCTTGCTGGTATTGCTGATTTGCTGGTTTTGCTTCAATTCATGAGCCATGTCACCTGTTAGTTGGTGAGTTGTCAGTACAGCCCAGACACACGTGTCGGCGGGTCGCCCCTTCATTGTTTTCGCTGGTTCCCCAGAACCAATGTCGGATATTAAAATGCCCAACCCCACACCCAGTGCAACCCGAGAGTCAGTACACAAATGTTACAAGCCCCCATCCTCCTCCCCCTCTCTCACCCACCCCTACCCCCCGCTACATTACCCATGAGTACACACTCACACACATGCGCATACATAACCCGCTCTCATCCCTTTGCCCCACACCACCCACACACACTACTCACACACCACCCACACACCAACCCTCACACCGCACACCAGCGCACACACCACCTGCACGCCACACACACACATCAACACACACTCACACATGCGTACACATAACCCGCTCCTTCCTTGACCCCACATCCACGGATACACACACCTCACACGTACCACACACATCCCACATTAGTAGCACCCCACCCCACACACCCTCACACACCGCACACACGCACACCACCTGCACACCACACACGCCAACACACATTCGCACACAACACCCGTCCCGTCGCCCCACACACACCACACACACCATACACACACACCAACGCACAAGCGCGCCTATCCAAGCATACATTCTCACGCTTGTCCACAAAGGTGATTAAAATGTGTACCCCTTGAACCCCCTCCCCACACCCACACACACACACATAAAGAAACAACTGTTAAAATAGTAAACATGAACCAGTTAGGGAGGCTCATCATGAGCTTCTTCAAATAACAGTTAAGTCAACCGAAGTCCTTTATTGTATCAGAGACAACTTCACCCCTCAACCCCACCTCCTTCATCCATCCCAAGCCCACGCTGACAGATCTGCGTTGTGAGGGGACCATTTAACATCAAGTTCTGCAATGATTCTCATCCCAGTGCAGTGGTGTGGGTGGAGTGTCACACACCTGTGTGTGGGTGTGGTTTTAAAAGGTTGGTCTTAATGTTGCATCATTTGGTGTTTTTCAGTTTCTGCCATAATTTAACAAATAAATATATTAGACTGATAATTCTGAGTAATTTTGTTTATAAATGACGAACTTTTGAGGTATTTGATGTGTAAACATGCCAAATAAATTTGGTGTGCGCATGGCATTGCTGGACATCATAATAACTTGCGGGAGTGACAGGTTAAGGCCCTGTCACACTACGACGTACAGCGTCAGCACGAGCTCAACGTTAGAAAATTTGCCAGTACGTCAGCATTCGTTGAGCTTTTCAGTGGCGGGGGATAAAAATGGGCGTATACACAATGTACACACAACGTATGTAACATATGCAGAATGTATCTCTGATATATTGCTGACGTATAAGAGGATTCATGTACCTCGCAAAACGTTCGCAAAACCTTCACAAAATGCACCTTCAATGTTGCTAGGATGTAAAACAACAACAAACAACAACTTACCTTGGTTATGTCAGGAACCATGTGTTTATATATGGGTTTGTAGCAGTCTGTGCTCTCAGGCAAGGAGCCTCATAATATACAGGTAGGCGTAGATAGGGTGATGACATCAGGGAGCCTAGGCTAGGTGGTGTAATCGTTAGCACACCAGCCCGGCATGCAAGAAGTGTGGGTTCGAATCCTGCTCTAAGCGCAATATTTGCCATTTACATCACCCCGCACACATTTCCAAAGGGATCCTGAAATATTGATTTCATAGTGAAGAGTTGGTCTGCGGGATGGTGGGGGGGGGGGGGTATCACCCCACTTCCGGGTGTGTAAACACACCGGGTACCAGCATCGTCAGGCCCTCGGCAAGGACGAGTGGGTGGTAACCCGGAATACAAAGTTGTGTGTGCGGCGGGGGAGGGGTGGTGGTGGGGTGGGGGCGAGAAGATGCAGGGGGTGGTCTATGCGCGTGCGCGTGCGTGACTTCTATTCCCACTTCACTCCTTGAGTATGTGATTGCTGCGCAGAGCAGAGAGCGCGCATGCGCACTAACAAAGCCAAGAGAAGGTGGTGGGGGGAGGGACGGGGGGAGGGGGGGGGCTTGGTTGGTGACCTGCGAATGTGTGCGGATTTAAAGCTGCATAGTCTCATGAAGGCATCTAATTGCCTAAATCAAATTACATATACCTAGATTTGGTTCTACATTTCCAACTTTAATACTGGTGTACTTATGATTATTATTATGACTATGATGAATATTAATCTTATTATGATTCTTATTATGATTCTTATTATGACTATAATTATTATGACTATGATGAATATCTTGCTTATTATGATGATTATTTTGATGCTTATTATGATGCTATTATAATTTTTATGATGAATATGATGCATATTATGATGCTTATTATGATGCTTATTACGATGCTTATTATGATGCTTATTATGATGCTTATTATGATGCATATTATGACTGATGAATATGATGTTTATTATGATGCTTATTATGATGCTTATTATGATGCTTATTATGATGTTTATTATGATCCTTATTATGATGCACATAATGACTGATGAATATGATGTTTGTTATGATGCTTATTATAATGCTTATTATGATGCTTATTATGATGCTTATTATGATGCTTATTATGATGTTTATTATGATGCTTATTATGATGCTTATTATGATGTTTATTATGATGCTTATTATGATGCTTATTATGATGCTTATTACGACTGATGAATATGATGCTTATTATGATTCTTATTGTGATGCTTATTATCACTATGATGACTATGATGCTTATTATGATGCTATTTATGATGCTATTTATGGTGCTTATTGTGACTATTATTATTAATAATATTAATAATAACCGTAATTTCTTCTAGTCAGCAAAAATTGATTAAGCATTTGTTGCTGCATAGGAGGAACGCTAAATAAATTTAAAATAGTTCCTATGCCTATGGTGCCCATCATTTTGACCTGTACTAAAGGAATTATTTTGCATGGTTTCACTTCAAATGTCTCCAATGCTAGCCATTTATAATAAAAGTTACTTCAAACTTAAGTCAAGTAGATTAAAACGATCATATAATATGTTTATCTAAAAAATATAGAAGAAATTTGAAATCAGCAGACTATGCCACTTTTTTTGGTTGTTTGTTTGTTTGTTTGTTTTTGTGATGGGTGTATTTATGCTGACCATAACGGTTAAGTCTAATGACTTGTTTTCGCCACTAGACAGTAATAGTCTTGTGACTTCCCTTCTTTTTATCGCTTTCAGTTGTTGTGTAGCTAACTACTGCATGCATTCTTTCTCTGTTTGTAAGCTTTCTCACACATTCCCCAAACCTCTGTATGTTTGTTCGTTCTACAATTGGATAATTGTTTGGTTGCCAATAGTTAATTTCTATGAATGTCTTCACCTTGCTGTGTTAGTGGTCATTAGGTTTTGAGTTTAAGTTTAAAGTTTACCTTTTGTATGTATCATACCTAGCATCTATACCCTTACAACTTTGCTTGAATTATCAGTGTATTTTCTATTTATTTATTTATCTATCGATCTTTTTCTTTTTAATTCATTTTTTAATTCATTTCATTTTATTTTAAGGGTTACCATGGAAATTACATTCCTGATTCTATGGGTATTCAAAGCTGCATCGTCCGATGAAAGCATCAATTTTTTAAAACCAAAACACTTACCTAGATTTGATCATATATATCCAACGTAGATACTGATCTGCTGATGCACATGTTCAACATTTATTAGTTCGGTGTTCTTGTGCCATATTCAAAATGGGTAAATAAAGCTTTTCGATATGCATCTTTAAAAAAAAGAAATTCTCCTATTTATTCGCGAATTATTTGCTATTTATTATTTATTTATTCGCATGTATTCTCAGCCTATGTATAATTTGCTGCGATCACTTGATTTAGCCCGACGCTGGCGCCACCACCTTCACTTCCGGTCCTACTGTGCGCCAACACTATTCATTCCCATACCTTTATATATCAAACTAATTTCGCATGTTTTCACTTGCAATATCTCCAACAATTATCCTTAAAATTATCCTTTCAAATAAAAGGTACTACAAACTAAAGCAAAGTAGATTATTTGCATCTGCCTAATATGTTTATCTGAATAATTAAACATTGCAGACACTCATAACCATTGCATTATGGAGCGATAAGTCATTCGATCTTTTGTATTGCGGGTTAAAGTGAGTTTAGTGATTTAATTTGAAACATAGCAGAAGAAGAAAAAAGTGCTCGGTTTTGTAACACATTTGGATGGAATCTGGATAGTGGTCGGATATAGAGTTTCAGTCACTCTTGACTACTGATAAATATCACATTACAAAACCATCGTGTTATAATTAATTATGCCCTTAGAAATCAGAAAGTATGTCCGTACAAAGCTAGGACTTCATACGTTTTCTCGGTTTAAAAAAAATCATTTATTTTCTTACTCACAGCTTTTTTTTCTTTTTTTGTTATACCAAATACTCTCCCTACATTCTAATATTCATTCGAGAATTGAGTAAGCAAACACTATTTCTAAGTATGTATTTCTTCGCAAAATATATTAAAAAGAATCTAATACGTTAACAACAAAATAATTGCCATATAAGAATATATTTGATATATAGTATATATATCAGGTAATAAGTAATATATTTCATATATGCGATAGTAGTATATGTATATCTGTATATATAATAAAATATATTGAATATAATAATTGTATATATATCTAGTAATAACTGATATATAACTATATAACTGATATTATATGTATATAATACATATAATAAATATGAGTACATGTATTAAATATAATACATATAATTAATATAATATCATATATATACTTATATATGAGTTAATCTATCGATCCTGCTCAGTGGAAACATTTGCAGTTTGGGCTATTTTCCGTTCCAACCATTGGTCCTCAACTTGTTCATCAAATGCTGTGGTATGTGCTGTCTTGTCTGTGGGAAAGTGCATATAGAAAACCTGTTGCTGCTTATCGGAAAGAGTAGCTTATGTGGTGGCAGCAGGTTTCCCCCAAAGAAATATGTCAGAATGATCATACATTTGACGTCCAATAGCCGATGATAAAAATCAATGTGCTCTAGAGGCATCATTAAATAAAACAAACGTCATATAGCAGTTATTAGTATTACCCGATACATATGTGTGTACACAAATAAATAGGTCACTGGGCGCGGGAAGTAATATGTCACGATGAGATCGCTGCTTCTGATATGATGAACATTGTAAATTGGCTGATTTCCACACTCAACTGGTGAAAACACAATGTCGAGAAATACAATGCACAGCTGCGGGAGTCTTACCTGAAAGGAACTGCGCAGATTTAGGGCAATCGGTTGTAGATAATCAAATTGAGAAACCCAGTGTGTTTGCCTGAGTGATTACCATGCAGTGGGTGCTATCAGATCGAAATAGACACGCATCGTTAGCTTCATTCATTGGATGGATTGTCTGACATTTTTCAAACAGGCTCTGGTGATTGATGACTCACATCAGGTGTACCCAAATAATATCAATAATGTACGTGATATATGTGATGCCTATGATATATGCGAATAATATGATAAATATGATTTGGTTGGTTGGTTGTTGGAGTTTTACGTCCTGGCAGCATCTAAGGTCATATCAGGACAGGTACCAACTTGTGACAGTGATCACTCATGGCGACTTTATAATGCTGCCCCATGGGAGACCAGGCCACCAGTACCATGACCTGATATCTCACTGAGTCACATTATCCTGACACTGACCCAACCAGTGCTTGCCATATCCGATTAATGCCGCGCACCTGGCTAGGAAGTGACAAGTATCAATTTTAAAGTCATTGGTTTGATTCAACTGGGAACCGAACTCCCCACCTTCCGCACGCGAGGCCCGCGCTCTGCCGATTAGGCGACCGCGACTGATGAAATAAATGTCATACAAGCCATGATATATAAAAATCGAAATAGTTAATGAATAATTCCATATTATGGAAACAAGTAATAACAATATCTAATAATAAGTAATATGTGATATGCAGCAAATACTTTTTTTTCCCTTCTTTTTTTATACGGTATTTATTCTGTCCAGAGCGTGTAAGCTCCCGCAAGTGCTTGTTTTCAACGCTGGACAGCATTCCCGGGTTCCGGTTCCCGGTTGAGACTAATACTATGTAATATATTATAGGCCTATATATGTGATGTATACAAATTATGCGAGTATAAAGGGTCGTAAGGGAAGATTGCCTATATTTTCCACCCTGAGGTTGTGTGCTACTGTCGTGGGGGGTGATGAAAATGGGAAATACTGTGCCTAGAGCGGGACTCGAACCCACATCTCTTTGCATTCCGGGCCAGTGTGCTAACCATTACACCACCTAGGCTCCCTGATATCAATACACTCCCCACGCCTACCTGTCTATGTGGTTACTTGCCTGAGAGGTCAGTGCAGACCACTACACTCGTCCCCCTGGAATTGTAAGTCTTGTAATGCTTACAATTACATACATACAGGCAATGCACTAACACATACATACACAGGGTAGGTTCAACAACCATACAGCGCAAAGCTTGTACAGGATCCTGGTCACGGCACCAGTGTCGTGGGGGTGATGAAAATGGGAAATACTGTGCCTAGAGCGGGACTCGAACCCACATCTCTTTGCATTCCGGGCCAGTGTGCTAACCATTACACCACCTAGGCTCCCTGATATCAATACACTCCCCACGCCTACCTGTCTATGTGGTTACTTGCCTGAGAGGTCAGTGCAGACCACTACACTACTTTATGGGTGACCCCCCCCCCCCCCCCCGCCCCCACTGTCACGCGCACACTGGAATTTATATATATGGATACTGATAAGCCCGTTATCGCATGTAATAATACCTGGAGTGGGTGGCACTACCTCCCCCCCCCGGGTGGGGGTGGGGGTGGGGGGTACCAGCATGCTCCTCCGCCTCCTGTGCGGGGCCTCTCCTCCACTAGCTCGGAGGAACCGAACTCCAGACCTTCCGCGTGCGAGGCCTGCGCTCTACCGATTCAGCCACCGCCCCAAATGCTGTCAAGCATATAGAGAGAGAGACAGAGACAGAGAGAGAGAGACAGAGAGAGAGAGGGAGGGAGAGCATGCAATGAATGTAATGTACATAATATGTGCACTACAAAGTGTTCTACAGTTCAATACGCGGCTGTATATCGAAAGTCAGCTCTGCTGGTGGTAGTGGTGATGGTGGGTGGGTGGGGGGTTAGATTTTAGGGTGCGTGGGTTTGTGCGTGCATGCTATGAGAGGGGCCGGTGTGGCGGTTTCAGCCGTGCACCAGTTTCACCCGTGCGCATAGACTCAAACTCAAGGCATTGTCAATGGTCGTGATCAATCTTCATACAGAAAATACAGAAAAAGTTAAATATCTCTAAAACCACACCACCTATTAACAAATCGCTTGGTACACATATATAAAACATCTTTACCAAAAGATTATATTAAATTTATAAGGTTAGGGTTCTTGATTTCTATTAATTTTGAATAAAACTAATGTTTTGCACTGCGCGTACCATCAAACTCAAGGCATTGTCAATGGTGGTGAGCAGTCTTCATACAGAAAATCCGGGAAAAGTGAAATATCTCTAAAACGACACCACCTAGAAACAAATCGCTTGGTACACATATAGAAAACATCTTTACCAAAAACATTATATTAAATTTATAAGGTTAGTGACTCACGACCATTGACAATGCCTTGAGTTTGAGTCTATGCGCACGGCTGAAACTGACAGTGAGCTGAAACCGCCACACCAGGTCTAAGGGCTGGTGTCGGATGACGGTTGCGGTTGGGCGGCGGGGGGTGGGGGGGGGGGGGCGGCGGCGGCGGCGCGGGGGCGTGAGCGGCAAATTGGCTCCGTTATGCGATTATATGGCATTAAACAAAACAATGGCCGGTCGCTGGCGGCGGCTCTTCCTGCAGCCTCCCAGCTGTCCCGCCAGGCGGCGCTCCGAGCCGAGGTCACGGTCACATGGGTGACGGCAGCGCGAAGAGCGGGAGACTCCCACGGTTGGTTTGTTGGTAGAGTTTTACGTCCTGGCACCATCTAAGGTCATATCAGGAACAGAAACAAAAACTGGATTTTTTCTCAGGTGCGTGAAATCCCTCCTGGTGCATTAATTAACAGCATAAGACACCTCGTCCTCTCGATGTAATTTAAGATCTTTGATATACAGAGTATATATCACTATTATCAGGTCATATCAGGACGGGTACCGACCTGTGACAGTGCACACTCATGGTGACTTTATAGTTCTGCCCCACTGGGAAACCAGGCCACCAGCACCATGACCCAATATCCCACTCAGTCACATCATCCTGACACTGAGCCAACCAGTCCTTGCCATATCCTATTAATTCAGAGCGCCTAGCTTGTAAGTGACAAATATCAATTTTATAAGTCATTGGTTTGACTCGACCGGGAACCGAACTCTGTGCGAGGCCCGCGCTCTACCGATTCAGCCACTGCGCCAAATGCTGCCAAGCACAATTT
This sequence comes from Branchipolynoe longqiensis, assembly GCA_030323885.1. Lineage (NCBI taxonomy): Eukaryota > Metazoa > Annelida > Polychaeta > Phyllodocida > Polynoidae > Branchipolynoe > Branchipolynoe longqiensis. The sequence continues at coordinate 35,325 of JASIRB010002007.1, read as the reverse complement.
TTATAATGTTTTAAATTGGGTTTTTGGTTGTGTTTTTTTGTGTGTTTTTTTAAAACTGATTAACCTTTGGTAAATGTTGTCCACTCATAATTCAGCCATATGTATTCATAATCAATTATTCGCCACATCCGACCAATTTTTGTCGATAGTGCCACAATCATTCAGGTTCATACCAAAACTGTGCTGGTACTGGTAGCCCTAGAAGAACTCGCTGGTGACTAGACAGCTGCTGGCAGTGCCTGTATGTCTGTTTGACCCTGTTCTGGTTGGTGTGTGTGTTGTGTGTGGTGGGGGAGACAGGGGGGAGGAGACTGGCGGGGGGGGGGGGAGGCTGACCCCCGGCTGGGATGTTGTATCACAAAGGCAGCAGTGGCGCCATCTGCCCGCCCGCGACACCAGCGCCCCTGGCGGCGTCCTCCCGACCTATGCGTCGGAGACATGCAGTCTCCACGTTGTGCGGGGCACGCCTAATTAGGCATACGGTGCCGCCTAATCCCCGCCTAACCACTCGCGCTGCCAGGCCGGTCCCCAGTCCCGCTGGCACCGGGCCACGGTCCGGCTGATGGGACGTCAGGGCTAGGGATAGGGTGGTGGTGGTTGTGGTGGTGGTAGGGGTGAGGGTCCGGGGATTGGGGTGGTGGTGTTGGTGGTGGTTAGGGTGAGGATGGGGGTGGTGGTTGGGTGGGGTGAGGGTGAGGGTGGGGTGAGGTGAGGTTGTGGGGGGGGAGCGAGGGGGGCTGAGGGGTGGGGGGAGTGAGGTGGGAGTGAGGGGGGGGGGGGGGGGGTGGGGGGGGGGAGTGAGAGTGAAGGGGGGTGAGGGTGAGGGCGGAGTGGGGATGGGAGTGAGGGTGGTGGTGGGGGAGGAATGAGGGAGGAGTGAGGGTGAGGGTAGGGTGGGGTAGGGGCTGGTGTGGGGTGGGGTTATTGAAGGTGGGATGGGGGTTGGGGTGATGGTGAAGGTAGGTGTGAGGGTGATGGAGTGGGTGATGTTAGGGTGAGGGTGAGGGTAGGGGTTAAGTTAGGGTATGGGTGAGGTGAGGTGAGGGTGGTGGTGAGGATGGTGGTGAGGTGAGGTGAGGATGGTGGTGAAGTGAAGGCGGTGGTGAGGTTAGGATGATGGTGAGGTGAGGATGGTGGTGAGGTGAGGGTGGTGATGAGGTGAGGGTGGTGGTGAGGTGAGGATGGTGGTGAGGTGAGGATGGTGGTGAGGTGAAGGCGGTGGTGAGGTGAGGTTTTGGCAAGCATGCCAACACTCTGATACCATAGGCTTCTGCAGTAACAGGTTCTATTAAATCGACTCAGTGTTCCCTTCTATGTGGCAACACATACTCAATAAGTGCATCAGTATCTAAGTTAGATATGTAGAATCAAATCTAGATAATTGTTTTGATTTGAAAATGCGATGCTTCATCGGACTATGCGGCTTTAAGGTTAGATTGAGAGTGAGTGGGTGTGAGGGTGTGTGTGTGAGGGTGGAGGCTAACTTGAAGGCTTTCGCTGCTTGTTACTAGTGTTAAACTTATACAAACAATTTTTTAATTTGTTTAATTCTGTAATACGCTGTATTTATAGTGTCCATAGCATATAAGCCTGGGTATTCATGCTTGTTTTCAATGCTGGCCAGCTGTAGTGTTGGTGTTATCTTATCACACAGTAGCTGCTGATAAGGTATTTGATTGCCTGCATTTCAGCATATATGTGTTATATTTTTTCTACTCTTACTACTAGACTAGCCTACTCCTATTTACATATCATAGGCTTGTACATAGCCATGTGGTGTGCTATCTGGCTACTTTTGGCATGGTTACCTTCCATTGGGCGTCCCGCTGGTGGGCCGTGACATATCACATGCCCCTTAGTAGTGCAGCTTAGACTGGAGGCGAGGTTATAGGAAGCTGGGGAATAGTGGGACGTACATGGACACAAACCGATTGCAGGATCATATGCGCATATATAAATGTAGGATCTTTTGAGATTTTATATCCTATACACATCTATGGTCAACTCGGGTCAAAGTTCCCTTGCCTTCCGTTCGGTCGTTGTATATTTATGGCGATGTGAAAAGATGCACCAGGGAAAAAAGGAGGAATCTAGACTGTAGTCCTACAGGATGCGATTACTGTTCGCGCGTTAGTGTGTATGTGTGGGTAGGCATGGGTGTGGAAATGGGTGTGGGTGTGTGATTGTGTGTGATTGAAACGTCACTCGCTAGGTGGCGCCACTGACGCAGCATGCAGTTTCAGTTTTTCTCGTTTGTCACGAGAATCGAATCCGTTATGTGTCAGTTCTCCTGGGAGAGGGGTCAATGGTGGAGATTGCAGGATGAGATAATAGCGGTTGCTAGGGGTGGTTGGCCACACCCTTCATAGGCTATCCCACTGCCAACCCCCATTACCCCCACCCCCAACACCCCGACCGGACGCAATGGCAGAATCGGTAGAGCGCAGGCTTCCCGTGTGAAAGATTGGGTGTTCGAATCCCAGCCAAGTCAAAACAATGACTTATAACATTGATACATGTCTCTTCCTAGCCAGGCACTCGGCATTAATAGGATAGGGCAAAGACTGGTTAGCACAGTATCAGGATAATGTGACTGTTTGGGATATCAGGTCATGGTGTCGACAGCTTGCTCTCCCAGTGGGACAGCACTATAAAGTCGCCATGAGTGCGCCCGGTCACAAGTCGGTGCCCATCCTGATATGAACTTTGATGTTGCTAGGATGAAGAGCAACAATAAACAAAGCCACCCCCACTCCTAACCCCCCCCCCCCTTGACCCACTCTACTCCCCCTCCCTCTCCCCTTCCTCCCCCCTCCCCTTCCCCTTCCCCCTCCCCTCCCCCTTCCCTACCCCCTCCCTCTCCCCTTCCTCTCCCCTCCCCTTCCCCTTCCCCCTCCCCCCTTCCCCACTCCCTCCCTCCCCCCTTCCTCTCCCCCTCCCCTCCCCTCTTCTCCCCCTTCTCCACTCCCCTCCCTCTCCCCTTCCTCTCCCCTCCCCTTCCCTTCCCCTTCCCCCCCTTCCCCACTCCCTCCCTCTCCCCTTCCCCTCCCCCTTCCTCTCCCCTCCCATTCCCCTTCCCCCTCCCCTCCCACTTCCCCACTCCCCTCCCTCTCCCCTTCCTCTCCCCTCTCCTTCCCTTTCTCCTTCCCCTTCCCCTTCCCCTTCCACCTCTCCCCTCCCTCTCCCCCTTCCACCATCGTCCTCCCCCTTCCCCTTCACCTCCCACCACAACCCACACCCCACACAACGAGTAGGTGGCGCCTGGGGCTGGGGAGGGGGAGAGGGGGGGGGGGGGACTATAACCAGTGCCAAATAGCGCTCTTTGCCTCTACTAGTAGGTACTCCAAAGTGATTTCTATTTTCAACAGGTCAGTATTACATCTTATATATCTGTACAGATCTTTTAAATTGGATCTCAATGATATAAAAATCATTTAGATTGATTGAATAGCTGCAAAGTTATGAGTGTTTAAAGATTGATTTTTTTGCCCCGATTTGTGCACATTTCCAAATTAGCCAAATCTTGGATTTTAGGGTCCCACCTGGAAGCTATTTTGCATATGATCTGTCCAATATTAAAGAATCTCATTCTCTATAATACAAATAAGAAGCTCAATTTTTTACAGACCATCACTGTTAGTATTCTTTCTGAAATTTCATGTCAAACTTGCTAAATTCCTTAATTTCCAGCAACCACCAATAATAAATTCAGTAAAATATAGAAAAATTGCATAACTCCCATTCTAATTGTCCTATCACAGCAATCTTTATACCAAAATAACCAGAATCAAAAGCTCTACATGATGACATAATTTTCTAACTGATCAGAGAAAGAAAGACAATATTCAATTTTAGGCATCGCAAGCTGACAATAAAATTAAGAAAAATAGCATAACTCCCATTCTAATTGTTCGATCACTGCACTCTTTATACCAAAATAACCAGAATTAAAAGCTCTACATGATGACACCATTTTCTAACTGATGAGAGAGAGACAGAAAGACAACATTCACTTAAGCATCGCGAGCTGACAATAGCCAAATTCTTGCAGCAGTCACTTCTCAGACCATGCTTGATGCGTATGATATAAATCTCAACCAAATATTGTTCTGGTTAGGTAGAGGAAGACTTAAGCTTTCTGATGATATAATTTTCAAAACGATCCTGATCAATTTTCAATGAGGATTAATGTCTTAAAGTTTTCACTCCTTCAGTTCAATCAAATTTCCCACTCAGAAACACTCATGCTTGATATGCTAATGAAGCCTAGATTCTTCTCTATCTTTTATTGGTGGTTATTTTTAGCTCAGGTCAATGTACTCACCAAGCCATCAAGTTTAGGGAAGGGAGTAGCTCAGACTGGATGAAAACAAAATCGGCAAGCATGCTCAGAGCTGCTGATGGTACCCGCCAACAAGTGTCCATTGACTGTGATTTCTTTCATAATGATGATTAAAAATCAGACACCCTAAGAGGCAAAAGAACAAGCTTTAATTTGATATAATTTTTATTTCAAACCAAGCAGAATTAGTGGAGATTCAAGGCTTTTTAAAACGGTTAAAATGAGTCAAATTTTGCGCTGCGGACACCGTATACGCCGACTTTGGAGTACCTACTACTAGGCACACATGCTATGTCAACATTCAATTAATTCCAAATGGAACGAGGAGGGAAAATACGCGGTAGTGCGTGACGGATGATAGGTGGCGCCACCGGCAATATGGTCAGTCGCACTGGCATTATTGTCAGTGATTTCCGTGAGCATGTTGGTAATGCAACTGTTCACTCGTGTAATCATACAGTATTGCCCTACTAATAGGACAAGTCACGTAGATGAAGGGTTAAAGAATTATTTAAGTGGAGTGTAATTTATTGCGCAAATATGTGTATTTAAAAAATATAAATATGTGTAATTTATTTTTTAACTGTTAGTCACATCGATTCATCCCAATGTCTATTTTTTCTTGGCATGAGTATTGCTTGGTATAGTGGTATAATTTGTATATATATATTTATATATATATATATATATATATATATATAGTCAGTCCAAATTAGCTGGGCCCCACTTAAAGCTGCATACTCCGATAAAAGCATAAACTTTTCGAAAGCAAAATACTTATCGAAATTTGTAGCTACATTTTTAACTGAGATACTAGTGCACTTAATAAGGAACCATTGCAATGGGGAAGGGCATACCAATTGAAATTAGTAGAGCCTGTTTATACAGGGAACAGATAGATTATCATTATTCAACGCTGAGAGTATCGGAGGTCGAAAATGTTTATCCTTTAAGATTACGAATCATATTCTGCATTCTGAGCACAACATGTATAGATTAACGATGGTTTGATATATATATATATATATATATATATATATATATATATATATATCAAACCATATATATGTACAGCATTATCATGTGTCATAAGGTCTGTAGTGTATTGCCCCCCCCCCTCCCCTCTCACCGGGGTAGGGGGATTTCCCAGCATGCTGCACCCTTCCCCCCGCTCCATGCGCGGGGGCTGCACACTCCATTCGCTCATATATATATATATATATATATATATATATATATATATATATGCACATATATGATTAACCATATTTATGTAGCGTTTATTCACACATCTGACCCATCCTGTGCCCTAATTTACACCAGAAGCGGCACTACACCCACTCACCGACTTACAACCACGTGCATAAATCACGTGACTCAGCTCTGTGCGTCACGTCGCGCACTCCATAAGTACTTACCAGCTTTTACCCATCACAGAGCGGGGCCGACGCGACTGGAACTTCTGGGACGCGACTGGCCTGGACTGCCTAGTCAGTGCTACCTGTGGTTCGGTAGAGCCGTCCTTCATCCAGCCTCGTTTTCATGTATGTGACATTGGACGGCTAGCTGAAGGCCACTTCCCCCCCCCCCCTCCACCGCCCCCCCCCCCCGCCACACCCAGATCCCTGCAAAGGCGTTGTCTACAACTACATAGTATCAACATATACATTCTTTTTCGGGTGTTTTCTTTTTGATTCTTTTCTATATGAAACTCATGTAAAGTCGTGACATATGAAACCACCGAAGGCAGATTTCGTTTAAAGGAACGAACAGGGTTTGGTTCTACAATGGGATTTTTTAAATGCAAGAAATGACCATTTTAACAAGTGAGTCAAGAATTAAAATGTCTTCATTTTGATGCAAGCAATGACCACTTAGACAAAAAAAAAAGTCAAGCATTAAAAATGTCTTCATTTTGTGTGCAAGCAATGACCATTTATACAAGTGAGTTAAGCACTAAAATTGTCTTCATTTTTTAGGCAAAGTGAGTCAAGCCTTAAAGATGTCCTCATTTTGTGTGCAAGCAATAACCATTTCGACAAATCTTAGTTAAGCACTAAAAATGTCTTCATTTTTTAGGTAAGCAATGACCACTTAGACAAGTGAATCATGCATTAAACATTTCTTTAGATTTTTTTAGTGAAAGCAATGGCCACCTAGACAAGTAAGTCAAGCATTAAAAAATGCCTTCATTTTGATGCAAGCAATGACCATTTATACCCCTGTCACACTACGATGTAATGAGCGAACGTGAGCCTAACATGGTTATTTTTCGTCATTATGTTGATGTACGTTGGATTACGTTATGATGACGTCATAATGACTTTAGACTGACGTCGGGCTACGTCACATTACGCCGTGTTACGTCGAGTTACGTCGAGGTTTTGGACATGTTCAAAAATGTTGACGTAGCTCGAACGTAAGGGTTTACATTCGACGTTCCACTCATTGACCCACATAAAAGCCGGTGGAAACGTCCATGCGGCGTAATGGGAAAGTCAGGAGAACATCAGGGGAATGTCAGGAGAACGTCAGGAGAACGTACGTTCAGCGTTTTGCCAACGTTTAATGACATAAGTAACATAAGGTAACGTAAAGCAACATAGTTCTAGCGATGGAATAACGTTCATAACGTTCCGTGAGCGTCATTACGTTGTCCTCTCTCATTGAATGACAGTATCATTACGCTTTACCGACGTTACACTCTCGTCCACTACGCTGCATCCACGTTCAACTTGTGCCCAAATTTGCATACTACGCTGAGAAGTTCAACGTTCTTCACGTTCTCCCTACGTTGACGTCGTTACATCATAGTGTGACAGGGCCATTAGACAAGTGAGCCAACCGTTACAAAATGTTTTCATTTTCTAATGCAAGCAATGACCACTGTGACAAGTGAGTCAAGCATTAACAAATGTCTTCATTTTGATGCAAGCAATGACAACTTAGACAAGTGAGTCAAGCATTAAATATGCCTTCATTTTTTTAATGCAAGCAATGACCATTTAGACAAGAGAATCAAACATTAAAAATAGATTTTTTTTAAATGGAAGCAATGACCATTTAGACGAGTGAGTCAAGCATAAAAAAATGTCTTGAGACGGTGGAAGGCAGGAGGTGACGCTGACCTTCTGACCTCGTGACCTGGTGAGATACTGACCCGCTTCAGCCGCACCTTCTTCTGCCATTCTCGTATACTACTCACGTCCTGACCACCCAGCCTTAATGACAAGTCTGTTCTACAAGCACATCAACGAAGCCTTATTCTGCACCTTTCTCCACTCCTCATCCTCCCATATGTATATATATATATGGGTATATATATGTAGGTATATATGTGTAAGTGTATATATGTAGGTATATATATATACATATATATATGTAAGTATATATTGATTGATTACTGTTAAGCAGACAAGGTTATGACTTACAAGAAAAACGATGAAAAATAAGTTGAAAAAAACTTTGGCTACATGTATAATGTCAATGTGTAAATTTTCACATTTTCACTCTAGCGCAAAATCATACAATTATAATTTTGATATCTTATGTGGGATCAATTCAATACATGTAGAAATGTTAACATACCTAATAGACAGAGGCTACAATAATTATTTGACTTGTTATCAATAAAACAAAGACTTACTTATCAGCATCGTAACGTGGAGACCAAATATGCGGTGCCCAGTTTTTGAGAATAACCCATATATGTATAGTTTATATATATATATATATATGTAAGTATCTGTATATGTAATTATCTGCATAAGAAGTATATATGTATTTATGTAACTTTGTAAGTATATGTATGTGCGTATATATATATATATATGTAAGTATATATCCAAGCAAATATGCATACATATGTATATATATGTATACATATGTATCTAAATGTATATAGACGTATATACGTATATACATATATACGTAAATATGTATATGTATTATCTAGATATTTATGTATATATATATGTATTTATATCTATGTATTTAAACAGATCGATGTATATATATATATATCAAAATAAATATATATATGTATATATCGATACAAATAGGCCTATATATAATTCGTTATATCGAGACATATATATATATATATATTTATTTATTTAAGCAAGACTATTAAGGTTGTAGTTTTACCAACAGGTTTGCAAATGTTTGCATCTGGTTACGCTTTACCCTGCACACAATGCACACCTACACAGAGGTTATTCACATGTTGCTATGAGATTCCTTGGAAAATATACTGCAAGCCATTTGTTCGACCTGTTGTGCAAATAGAGACAGTATTGGCGCAAAGAAACAAAAGAACGGAACCTTTATTTCCCCCGAGAGCGAATGCTTCAGATTAGCCAGCGTCCGTTTGGAATAAATCTCGGGACCAGCGTGACTTTCACACACACCACACACACACACTCACACACAACACACACACAACACACAACACACAACACACAACACACACTCACACACAACACACACAACACACACTCACACACACAACACACACAACACACACACACAACACACACTCACTCACACACCCAACACACATACAACACACCCAAGACACACAGCACACAACATACACACAACACACACACAACACACACACAACACACACAACACACACACAACACACACAACACACACACAGTACATACATGTGAGCACGCGCATCCCTGGGGCTTGATCTGGTGCAAGCCGTGCTTACCGCGGCGGGGATCACCCCCGGGGGAGACCCCGACCTCGCTTTGAAGTCACCAGCCTCCTTCTGGTGGCGCCCTACAGGTGCGCCCTCTGCGGCGCGCGGCGGAACCAACTCGCTCGGCAGACGACAATTCGCTGCGCCGCTGCTCCCCGGCGTGCCTATAAGGAGCCGAGCCATGGAGATCACAGCGGCCGACCTCGTGCATGATTCACAATGAGGTCCGCTGGGTACCAGCGATTTATTAACAACAGATCTCCCCTGGCGGGCAATTCGTGCGAAGCTGAGAGTTGTAACGTCTGCATGGTTTGCGTTGATGGTTGTTGTTAATGTTAGTAGATTCTGCGGTGTGTGTGATACTAATAGTGGATTAAGAGAACTAGGCGTTATTTTACAGCTGGGACTGATTTGTGGCCTGTCTATAATACTATGTCGGATTGCAAGCCGGATGTTATAAATGTCAAATAACATATAGTTGTATCCAGTAAGCAGTTCTTTAATGTAGCAGTCACGCTACGACGACAAGGCCGACGACAGCCCAACGACTTGTCGTTTTGCTCTGTCGTCGGCTGTCGCTACGGTGTCGTTACGTTGTCGTTCGGCTGTCGCCGCGACACCTCCGCGACAACTCCAGTTTCTCCACTGTCGCCCGGTTGTCGTCGGGTTTTTGTGCATGTTGAAAAACCTCGGCGACAGACGCTGTCGTTCTGCTGTCGCTACGCTGTCGCTACGCTGTCGCTACGCTGTCGCTACGCTGTCGTCTTGTCGCTAAGCTGTCGTTAAGTTGTCGCCGGGCCCGTTTCTTCATATACACACACAGAGACACACACAGAGACACACACAGAGACACAACACAGAGACACACACACAGACACACACAGAATGGGACGGTCCAAACATAGCTCAGTTTAGCTTGCTTAGAGGGATGTTAGGACCGTCCCAAATATGAAGACTGCTTCCTAACAGGTCCGCCGCATAAACCTACATGTTTGCACCGTCCCATTCTTCATATTTCTCATGGAAACTGCTTCATGTGTGTCTCTGTGTGTGTAGTGGTGTGTGTGTGTCTCTGTGTGTGTATCTGTGTGTGTGTGTCTCTGTGTCTGTGTGTGTGTGTCTGTGTGTGTGTATGTGTCTGTGTGTGTCTCTTTGTCTGTGTGTGTCTCTGTGTTGTGTCTGTGTGTCTCTGTGTCTGTGTGTGTGTCTCTGTGTGTGTGTGTCTCTGTGTGTGTGTCTCTGTTGTGTCTCTGTGTGTGCGATAAACCACACACACTCACACTCACTCACATTCACACTCACTATCACACTCACTATCACACTCACTATCACACTCACTATCACACTCACTATCACACTCACTCACTATCACACTCACTATCACACTCACTCACTATCACACTCACTATCACACTCACTCACTATCACACTCACTATCACACTCACTATCACACTCACATGTTTGTACCGTCCCATTTCTTCATATATCATATGGAGACTGCTTCCTCACAGGTCACTTGCTATCCGGACCGCACCTCGTCCACACCTCTCTCTATCACCTCTCCGCCGGCCGGACACCTCCTTGATATGTCTGAAAAGAGTTCCAGGAGGGGGTGCCTGCCGGCATTTTCACTTTCTACCCTTACTCTGTCCGTGTCTATGGCTCGCCGGTTGGTTACCATAGGGCAGATAGGCACGGGCCTTTGACTCAACTCTCCTCATTTCTCTTTCCTAGATCTGCCCACTCGATTTCCCCCAGGCTCACTTCTTCCCCTAACCAGGGTTGATGTGTTCTTGGGGGGGGCTCTTGACCTTTTTTTCCTTTCTCTGACTGGTTCTTGTTGCTGGAACGACCGCTGCTACCACCTTTGCCCGCCTTCCTCACACCCCTGCTGACCGGATACGAGTGCTCCCCTACAGACACCATACAGATCACTACAAACAGACGGCACGGAGAGATCCGCTGCCACCCGACGCCCCGTCGTCACCACGTCTTGAAGGATGCCCCCAGCCTTCACAACACTTCCTCTGAGACCACTTCACCGCAGAAGACATGTCTTAACCAAAGACTGGGCCGATTTATCGGAAGCCTCTCTACAAATGTTGCAGTCCTGCAACCGGTAACCGTCGTAAGGTTACGAACACCCCATACAATACCTCACAGGTCCGCCGCATAGTCTAACACGCATGTTTGTACCGTCCCATTTCTTCATATATCATATGGAGACTGCTTCCTCACAGGTCCGCCGCATAGTCTCTGTGTTGTGTCTCTGTGTCTCTGTGTGTGTCTGTGTGTGTGTGTGTCTGTGTGTCTGTGTGTCTGTGTGTGTGTGTCTCTGTGTGTGCGATAAACCACACACACTCACTATCACACTCACTATCACACTCACTATCACACTCACTCACTATCACACTCACTATCACACTCACTATCACACTCACTATCACACTCACACTCACATGTTTGTACTGTCCCATTTCTTCATATATCATATGGAGAATGCTTCCTCACAGGTCCGCCGCATAGTCTCTGTGTTGTGTCTCTGTGTCTGTGTGTGTGTCTGTGTGTGTGTCTGTGTGTGTGTGTGTCTCTGTGTCTGTCTCTGTGTGTGCGATAAACCACACACACTCACTATCACACTCACTATCACACTCACTATCACACTCACTATCACACTCACTATCACACTCACTCACTATCACACTCACTATCACACTCACTATCACACTCACTATCACACTCATACTCACTATCACACTCACTATCACACTCACTATCACACACTATCACACTCACTATCACACTCACTATCACACTCACTATCAGATTCACACTCACTATCACACTCACACTCACTATCACACTCACTATCACACTCACTATCACACTCACTATCATACTCACACACACACAGCAACAGAGACACAAAGACACAAGAGACACAGACACACACAGAGACACACACAGAGACACACACAGATACACACACAGAGACACGCACAGAGACACAACACAGACACACACAGAGAGAGACACACACAGACACACACACACAGAATGGGACGGTCCAAACATGGCTCAGTTTAGCTTGCTTTGAGGGATGTTAGGACCGTCCCAAATATGAAGACTGCTTCCTAACAGGTCCACCGCATAAACCTACATGTTTGCACTGTCCCATTCTTCATATTTCTCATGGAAACTGCTCCGGGACCACTGTCGGGGCACTGTCGCGGCACTGTCGCGGCACTGTCGTGGCACTGTCGTCCAACTTGGCCCGAATTTGCATATGTCGTCGGGTTTTCACAAAATCCAAGTCGCTGGGCTGTCGTCGCCGCTTGTCGTCGTAGTGTGACTGCTACATAAGACTGTTAAGTCAAATATGTAAAACTTGTCAAAGATTTGAACCATGGGCTGTAATATTTTGCACATACGCACGCACAATTTCTTCTCTCTCTTTCTCTCTCCCTCTCTCTGTGTCTCTCTCCCTCTCTCTCCCTTTCTCTCTCTCCCCTCTCCCTCTCTCTCTGTCTCTCCCCCTTTCTCTGTATGTCTGTCTGTTTGTCTCTCTCTCTCTCTCTATATATATATATATATATAACGGCGGCTATTGTTTTGCATTATATAAATATAATACAACAATCTTTTTAAATATAATACAACAACAAAAGCTATAAAATACCAAGCAAAATTATCCGCCCTCACATCTGTCGTTGAGAGCCTCTGAGCGAATTGTAGGAATAAATGCACTCTCTGCCCGTCTCCCGCGAGGGGAGCCAACAGGTTCTATTAACGTTACATGTGACAGATACGGGGCAGGGTGACCGTGCCGGCTTTATTTATTCAGAATGTTGGCGGCCCCCAACACGTCCCCTTCCCGTCACCCCCCCCCCCCTCCCCCGTCGTCCTTCACCCGCCTTCAACCAACCATAGGGGAAATCTCCGCCTAGTAGGAGGCGCTGGAAGATAGCCTCCCGCTCCCCCTACTCCACCCCCCCCCCCCCTTCCCCTCCCCCTTCCCCTCCCCACCGCACCTCATCCCACTACAGTATAACCCCGTTAAACCAAACTTTAAGGGACCCTAAAAATCTGTTTGGATTAACCGATCATTGGTTTAACCAAGCTTTGGCTTTGACTTTGACTTGGCTTTGGCAAAAACCTGGGTGCATTATGAATGTAATATACAATGTATGTGGACACTTTGATTATTGTTTTTAATGTATATACAGTATAACCCCGTTAAACTAAGCTTGGTTAAACCAAATGATCGGTTAATCCAAACATTTGTCGGCGGCCCGGCAAAATACTACTATTTATCATATAAAAAAGTCTCAGATGACCTTATAACCACATGAAAGTTTGGTTTAACCGTACCGGAAGTGGCCTCTGGCCAGACAATTTTGTTTGGATTAACTGATACTTTGGATTAACCGACTTTGGTTTAACCAACTTTTTTGTATGATAAATGGTAGTAATTTACCTGGCCACCGAAAAAAGTTTGGATCAACCGATCGTTTGTTTTAACCGAGCTTGGTTTAACGGGGCTGTACTATAAGTAGTCTTCATTTTTGTTTTGTTTATGCACGATCTCCTAGTCCTATTGTTCCCGCGCGCTCCGAGTGGGGGCTTGGTCGTCGCGACGTGCTGATCCCACTGACACGCCCCCTATTGGCGCGAGCCGCCCCCTCCCCCGTCCCCTCCCCCCTCCTCACGCACTTCAAATGCTTCTAATAACAGCCATAAAGCAATCAGCGTCGATTTAAATAGTCCCTGAAACTGAGCCGGTCTTTCAAAGCGCCATTAATGAGGGCGGATTAACCTATTTAGTAGCGCGAGACCTAAATGAGCAGCCAATGTGGTGCATCCGGTGGGCGATATTCGCGGTGGGTGGGGATTTGCTTGATTAGATTACAAATTTGTTGAGTCACTGCCAGTGTCAACGCGCGCATGCCTCATACTCCTACCTGTCCTCATAGCCCATTTCTGATCTCCACTACCCGCCCCCCCCCCCCCCACTTCCAACTCTCCTACCCACCTATCCACCCACCGGGCGCGGTGGGCGAATCGGTAGAGCGCGGGTCTCGCATGTGGGAGATCGGGGGTTCAGCTCCCCGTCAAGTCAAACCAATAACTTATCAAATTGATACTTGTCGCTTTCTAACCTAGCGTTCGGCATTAATAGGATAGGGCAAGGACTGGTTGGCTCAGTGTCAGGATAATGCGACTGAGTCGGATATCAGGTCATGGTGCTGGTGGCCTGCTCTCCCAGTGGTTTAGCACTATAATAAAGTCGCCATGAGTGCGCACTGTCACAAGTCAGTGCCCGTCCTGATATCACCTTAGATGTTGCCCGGACAACCCACCAACCGGCCTACCCAGTCCCCTCACTCCTATCACACACACACACACACATGTATGCGCACACGATGACCCACTGCCTCTTTTGAGGAAGGAACCGCAGAAAACCATCAGCGCGAAAGGGAACCCTACACACCCCCCACCTACCGACCCGCCCTCTGGAGGGCATAATCAGTACCGACTAATTAGTTCTTAATTCACTCGTCATCAACCGACCGTCAAACGATCCCGGGGGACGTCATTAACTGGGGCCCTGATTCAATTTGTCTCCGGCTGCCGGCGATACCCGGATGATGACTGAGCAGCTCGGGTTGGGTGGTGCACAATAGACCCTTTCCGCGCACATGCGCTGTTAGCTGCTACCCTCATGATTAGGTCTTGCCACTCCAGTCAGACTCAGACTCAGACTCAGATTTCAGCGGGCAGGTTAGCGTGTAAATCCTCTATTGTGAGACCTTTGGGCAGAACATGCTGCACACTGGGGTGGTTCTCCACAACATGCGACATTAGTTCGTGCCGTTGCCACCAGAGGGCTGGCTGATCGGTGGTGGGAATCATCTATTCGGATTCCACAGGGGAAACTAATAAAAAAGAAAGGAAATTAGTTGTAGTAAAGATTATACTATCTAAGATAGTAGTATCTTTGGTTGTACTACTGTGACTTCAAGTTTTATTGTCTTTAGTACTAATAAATAACTACCTAAAATAGACGATTTCCACCCGCAACTCGCCCTCTATCGGTAGTGAAAAGAACTATAATGGATCGAGTGGCAGCTAACTGTTCAGAATCCTCCATGGAACAAGTCGAATATAACAAACACATACACATACAGTTTGTTGTTGTTTTACGTCCTGGCAACATCTAAGGTCATATCAGGACAGGTACCGACTTGTGACAGTGTGCATTCATGGCTACTTTATAGTGCTGTCCCCCTGGGAAACCAGGCCATGGGCACCATGACCTGGTTTCCCATTCAGTCACATTATCCTGACACTGAGCACACCAGTCCTGGCCCTGTCCTAATAATGCTGAACACCTGGCTAGGAAGCGACAAGTATTAATTTTTAAGTCATTGGTTTGACTCGACCAGGGTTCGTACCCATGACCCCACGATCTACCAGCATGGGAGACAGACACTCTAACTCATTTGGCCATCCTGTCTGGTCCACACACACATACAAACATACACACATATAAACATACAAACATACAAACACACACACAAACAAACAAACACACCTCATCGACCGCATCCAATCACGCATGCGCAGTCGGCTCTAGGCTATTACAAATAAATTGAGCGTGTGACTTCCATACAATACA
Organism: Branchipolynoe longqiensis; assembly: GCA_030323885.1. Classification (NCBI taxonomy): domain Eukaryota; kingdom Metazoa; phylum Annelida; class Polychaeta; order Phyllodocida; family Polynoidae; genus Branchipolynoe; species Branchipolynoe longqiensis. Next base: position 19,592 of record JASIRB010002007.1, on the reverse strand, counting down.
CTGTCTAATGCACACACGCAGAATGGTATAATGATTCAATTTGGGCTGCGAGTCAACTACCTGCACCTGTCATAATGACCAGCGCACACCAGAGGAGAACTGCAATACAGGGGTCGGCGTTACACACTCAGCAGACTTTCCAGATTGTAGTTGAAGACACTGTTTAATTTGCAGGATTCTTTTCTTACCTGTCATATTGCGGAAAATCCTCCACAAACTTTGGTAAGCATGACATTTGTGTGATATGAATTCTCCGTTGGCGATGTCGTTGTCTGTAGGCCGACCATTACGTGCAACATTTGTATGAGATGAACTCTCTGACAGTGATGTTGATATATGTATGCTATTGCTAACCATTAAATGTGACATTTATGTGACATGAACTCTCTGTCAGTGATGTTGATATCTGTATGCTATTGCTAACCATTAAATATGACATTTGTGTGACATGAACTCTCTGTCAGTGATGTTGATATCTGTATGCTATTGCTAACCATTAAATATGACATTTGTGTGACATGAACTCTCTGTCAGTGATGTTGATATCTGTATGCTATTGCTAACCATTAAATATGACATTTGTGTGACATGAACTCTCTGTCAATGATGTTGATATCTGTATGTTATTGCTAACCATTAAATGTGACATTTATGTGACATGAACTCTCTGTCAGTGATGTTGATATCTGTATGATATTGCTAACCACTACATGTGACATTTATGTGACATTAACTCTTTGTCAGTGATGTTGATATATTTATGCCATTGCTAACCATTAAATGTGACATTTGTGTGACATGAACTCTCTGTCAGCAGTGTCAATGTCTGTATGTCGACCATTATGTATACATTTCTGTGACATTAATTCTCTGTCTAGAATGTCAATAACTGTATGCCAACTATTATGTGCAACATTATGTATGACATGATCTCTCTGTTGGTGATGTCGAGGTCTATATGCCGACCATTATGTGTGATACTTGTGTGATGTGAACTCTCTGTCGGCGATGTCGATGTATGTATTCCAACCATCATTTGTGACATGTGTATGACATGGAACTCTCTGTCAGCGATGTCAATAACTGTATGCCGACCATTACGTGCAACATTTGTATGACATTCCCTCTCTGTCGGCGATCTCAATAACTGTATATTGACCGATATGTGCAACATGTGTGTGACATGAACTCTCTGTCAGAAATGTCAACAACTGTATGCCGACCATTACCCAGGCAGGCTATGCTGATTTTGTGTTAGATATGCACCTGCCTCGATCTGCACAGGCAGAATAATGTTTTAAATAGATATATCCAGTTTCAATAACTGGCTCAGTCAATAGCCATGCACGCAAAGCATAATGGCGGTTTATTTAAAGTTGCATAGTCCATGGATTTTGAGTTTCTGTAATTTTTCTGAGATAAATATATTACTTCGATCACTTGTATCTACTTTACATTAGTTTAAAGTTACTTTCATTTTAAATGGTGAACTTCTGAGATATCTGAAGTGCAAACAAGGAACATTAGTTTTGGCAAGATTTCCAAAACTCTGACACCCGAGACCTCTACAGTAACATGTTCTATTAAATTGACTCAGTATTCCCTTCTATGCAGAATCAAATGTTCAACAAGTGCATCAGTATCTAAGTTAGATATGTAAAAATAAAATCTAGATAATTGCTTTGGTTTTGAAAATTTCATATTTCATCGGACTATGCAACTTTAATGCCAAGATATGCATATGTTTTCTAGTTGCCTGTTGTTTGCCTGTAGGAATGCTTCATCCTGTCTCACGTGAAGACACACATACATGTGGTCAGTGCCTGCCTGCCACGGCCTTAAGCAGTTGTGGCTCCAAGTTGGATTTGAACTCCGAAAAACTCCGAAATAAGATTTTGAACACTTCAAAGGTTTGATGGTCTCAAACCCCACATTATTATCATCAAAACATCAAATTTTCAAATTCAAAGCAGTTATTCCGATGTTATCCCACAAATCTAACTTATACCCCTGTCACACTACGACATAACGAGCCAACGTAAGCCTGACGTGGTGATTTTTCGTCATTACATTGACGTACGTTGGATTATGTTATGATGACGTCAGAATGACATTAGACTGATGTCGAGCTACGTCACGATACATCGTGTTACGTCGAGTTACATCAAGGTTTTGGACATGTTCAAAACTTTCGATGTACCTCGAACATAAGGGTTTACGTTCGCCGTATGTTCTGTACACGTTCGGCGAATGTCAATGACGTTAAACAAACGTTATTAAAATGTCGGTCACTACATTCAACTACGTTTCATTATGTTGCACTACGTTGACCCACATTAATCCCAGGGGGAACGTGCAGTCCACGTAGTGAAAACGCTGGGTTAACAGACGCCTAACGGACATCCAACGTAGGTTTACCATTTTGCCACTGTTTCCTGACGTAAGTAATGTAAGGTAACATAAAGCAACGTAGTTCTGGCGATGGAATAACGTACATAATGTTCCCTGAGCGTAATTACGTTGTCCTCTCTCGTTGAATGACGCTATCACTACGCTTTACCGCCATTACTCTCTCGTCCACTACGTTGCATCCACGTTCAACTTGTGCCCAAATTTGCATACCATGCCGAGAAGTTCAACGTTCTTCACGTTCTCCCTATGCCGACGTGATTACGTCATAGTGTGACAGGGCCATTAGATACTGATGCACACAATTGCTGTTGCATAGAATGGAATTTGACCAAGTCAATTTGATAAAAGCTGTTATTATTGAAGCATATTAAATTGTGTTCAGCATTTCTCTGTGCATATCAACATTGATTTCTCATATTTTCACTTACAATATCTCCACAGTTAATCATTTATAATAAAAGATTACTCCAAATTAAAATGAAGTCGATAATAACAATCAACCTAATATATTTATCTTAACATAATTGCTGAAACCATCGGATTATGGAACTTTAAATGAGTTTAGCCATCAAACCTTAGCCATCAGTCGGAGCTGAACTGTAAATGTATGTCAAAGTTGCAGAGTCCAATGGTTTTGAGTTTCTGTCATTATTTCAAGGTAAATATATTAAATTTCTTGTTATAATCTACCTTACTTTAGTTTGGAATAACTTTGATTTCATATGGCTAACCTTTGAGCTATTTGAAGTGCAAACATGTCAAATTAGTTTCGGTAAGCGTACAAAAACTCTGACACCATAGACTTCTGCAGTACCAGGCTCTATTAAATTGACTGAGTATTCCCTTCTATGTGGCAACAAATGCCAAATAAGTGCATCAGTACCTAAGTTAGATATGTAGAATCAAATCTAGATTATTGTTTTGGTTTTGAAAATGTGCTGCTTCGTCGGACTATGAGGCTTTAACAAGTCGCCATGTTTTTCTGTACCAGTGTACTGTTGAACAGAATGGCGTAGATCAGCAGGATGATGGATTATCTTAACCACCTCGGGGCAATGTACACAGTCGGCAATTATCAACCTCCCCGACCCTCATCCCTCACCTCTCACCCCTCACCCCTCACAGCCTTACCCTTCAGCTCTCCTTGCCCTACACCCTTCACATCCTGGCGCGCCCTCACCCCTCACCCCTCACCCCTCACCCCTCACCCCTCACCCCTCACCCCTCACCCCTCACCCCTCACCCCCCACCCCTCACCCATCACCCCTCACAGCCTCACCCTCCAGCCCTCCTTACCCTACATCCTTCACATCCTGGCGCGCCCTCACCCCTCACCCCACCCCTCACCCTCACCCCTCACCCCTCACCCCTCACCCCTCACCCCTCACCCCTATACAGAACACGGTTGCCGAATCAGTAGAGAGCAGGTTTCACATGCGGAAGGTCGGGAGTTTGAGTCAAACTGATGACTTATAAAATTGATACTTGTCGCTACCCTAGCCTGTGCTCGGCATTAATAGGATATGACATGGACTGGTTAGCACAATATCAGGATAATGTGTGGGATATCAGATCATGGTGCAGGCAGCCTGGTCTCACAGTGGGGCAACACTATTAAGTCACCACGAGTGTGCACTGTCACAACTTGGCACCCATCCTGATATGACCTTAGACGTTGCTAGGATGCAAAAATCCCTCACTCCTAGCCTTCCTCAACCAGCAACAATGACATTAATCCCAGCCCCCCTCACCCCACACCCCAGCCCTCCTCACCCTGCACCCCTCACACACCCTCACCCTTCCCCACCCTCCACCCGTCACACCCTCTCACACTCTCACACTCTCACCTAACCCGTCCTCACCCTGCACCCCTCACACCCTAACACATCTCACCCCAGCCTTTCTGATCCGATAACCCTCACACCCTCTCACACCTACACTCACACACTTAGCACTTCCCAACCCTTGACCATCACCTTCTATCATTCCCTCACCACAGCTCTCCCTAACACACACCCTTCACACTTTCTAAACTCCTCACCCCTTCACTACTTAGCCTCATACCATCACCCCTCACCACCTCACTCACATCCCCTTAGTTTCCCAGCATTTCCCCCTCACCCCTTCACCCCTCAACCCTTCACACCTCACCCCCCATCCGCTTGCTTTCCCAACCTGGCCCCTCACCCCTCACCCCTCACCTCTCACCCCTCACCCATTAACCAATATTCACCACACCCACCCCTTAGCCTCCTAATCTCGTGCCCCCTCGCCCCACGACCCACCAACTCCTTTAGACCCTTACCCCATCACACCCTCAATTCATCACCTCCTTCACCCCTTCTTCATTCCATCATGTCCTACCCCTCTCACTCTTTCCGCTTTTCACCAACCACACCCACTCGTAACTCTCACCTCATCACAAACACACCCTAATCACCCCTCCCACCGTCCCCCCACACCCCCGTACACACACCCTAATCACACGCACACATCCTAATCACTCTCACGTGTCGTAAAATGCGCGATCACAAATCAATGCGCCTGACGTAAGGCTGCGTGTGCCGTGTGCTTAACGTGGACGCGGCACGCTTGTTTCCGGTGACCGCGCCGTGGGCGGTTGGCGGCGGGCGGCCGGAGGAGGGCGGTGGGCGGCGGGAGGAGGGTGGCGGGTGGCGGGAGGGGCAGCGGGAGGAGGGCGGTGAGCGGTGGGCGGCGGGAGGGAAGAGGGCGGCGGGCGGCGGAATGAGGGTCGGCGGTTTGAGAAGCGGCGGGAGGAGGGCGGCGGGAGGGAGGAGGGCGGCTGGCGGCGGGAGGGAGGAGGGCTGCGGGAGGGAGGAGGGTGGCGGGAGGGAGGAGGGCGGCGGGCGGCGGGAGGGAGGAGGGCGGCGGGCTGCGGGAGGGAGGAGGGTGGCGGGAGGGTGGCAGGTGGCGTGCGGCGGGCGGCGGGGGTGGGGGCGGACCTAGAAATAGTAGAATGGGGAGCGTTATGGCTAGCTTTAAAGGTCGGCAAATGCGGCGATAAAAACTCGGCAAATAAGGATATTCCGAGTTCCGCAAGTCCCTCAGGAAGCAGAGATGAAAGACCTCCGCGGTTTCGCGGATTTCCGGGATTTCTTATATTCACCAATTAACGTTACACTAAATTCCAAAATATGGGATGTATATGACAACAGTTGGGTGGTTCGAATCCCGTTCTTATATGACCTTAGATGTAGTTAGAACATAAAACCTAAGCAAGAAAGTGTTAGATATGGGCGATAATGTAAGGACAACAAGGCTAGTTGAAACCTGACTTCCCATATTTTTCAGCGAATCCCTGACAATACTAAACCTATGGGAGAATATTGGCACTTCCGCTTTTTTCCCCCGGAGACCACTTTTATCCCTGAGGAATGGCTGAAAGTGCGACTCAACACGCCGGGTCGCAACTTCAGCATACACATCAGAATTTGGGGTTAGTACTACTCCCAGCCATGTCCTTCACTATAAACCCTATATTTTAATCTCACTTTGCACTGTTAACCATATGCCTCCTGATGACCAAACATTGTAGGATTATTGATATTCATTTGTGGAGCGTCTGCTTCCCAGGTATGAGCCAATACAACAATACCTACCTCAGTTAAGCTAAATAATAATTCACATAATTAGCATTTGCCATTACAAGGATAAAGATAATAAGGATCAGTGTAAGGGTAATGTGACTGAGTGTGACATGGTGTCACATAATGCTGGTGGATCTGCATTCCAGGGAGGCAACACTATTCAACTTCTATGAATGTCCACTGTCAGAAGTCAGGGTCTATCCAGATATTGCCCAGTTTTTAAAAGATGTATCCAGAAGTTATACACTTTTAGAATAAACTCCAATTTGTGACCGGTTTAAAAAAAAAGATATATCCAGAAGTTGTACACTTTTAGACTAAACTCCAAATCGTGCACAGTTAAAAAAGATATGTATCCAGAAGGTTTACATTTAGAATTAACTCCAAATTGTGACCGGTTTAAAAAAAAAGATGTATCCAGAAGTTTTACACTTTTAGATTAAACTCCAAATCGTACCGTGTTTAAAAAACTGTTACCCATAAGTTATACACTTTTAGACTAAACTCCAAATCGTGTCCAGTTATAAAAAGATGTATCCAGAAGTTTTACACTTTTAGAATAAACTCCAAATTGTGACCGGTTTAAAAAAAAAGATGTATCCAGAAGTTGTACACTTTTAGACTAAAACTCCAAATCGGGCCGAGTTTTAAAAATCATGTACCAGAAGTTTACACTTTTAGAATAACTGTTTCCTGTGAGTTGTTTATCGCCTAATGTAGCCTGAGCTCTGGGGTTAACAGTGGTTAAGCTGTGACGATTCTGGGTTGGTCACTCATAACGAGGCCGTCCATTAAAATGATCTGTTCGACTGATATAGACCATGAAACCCTCACACAGTTCTCCTTCAGAGGGTTCTGTTTTAATATAGCATTCAATTAGTTTGAGCTTAATAGGTCACTAATTATGGAACATACCAAACTAATGGCACATTGCATTAAAAAAAGAATTATTTAATAATAAGATCATATAGGACAAGAAATACAGTTAATTCTTAAAATTTCAACAGCAGCAATTCAGTTATACTGTAATAGGTTTACATGTTTAAGAAACTTCAGATCTTAGCAAAGCAATCATTGGTTTTGTTCGCTTAAAGAACTATTGCACACTTACAAAATTCTTAAAATTTCAAAACCAAATATCGATCAATTCACTGATAGGTTTATATTCTCAGAAACTTCAAATCTTAGCAACAACAAAATTTCTTCAGAATACAAATATTAAATAATAAATTGGAGAACCCCTTATCCCCTTCCATGAATAGATTTTCTATTTTGTTCGTATATCTGTCTTCTTAACGTTGCATAGTTTGATAAAAGCATCATATTTTCAAAACCAAAACAGATTTTAACCTATATATCCAACTTAGATACTGGTGGACTTATAAAGTATGTCTTACTACAAACAATGGAATACTTTGCCACCTGTTAGTGATGAAGCTGAAGTTTTGAAAAGTACGCCAAAATAAATGTAGTATGTTTACACTCCAAATATCTCTGAAGTTAGTAATTTTAAAGCAATGTTACTTCAAACTAAGGTATGGCACATTTTAACACTTAGCCTAATATATTAAAAGCTTCAAATTCTCTAAACCAAGATACTTACCTAGGGTTGATCCTACATATCCAACTTAGAATGCTGCTGTACTTATTAAACATTTGTTGCTGTATACCTGCATACTTACTAGCACAAAAGGGCAATGCCACAAAGTTAGATTTAAGAAATGACAGAAGCTTAAAAACCAAGGCACTATGCAACTTTAACTTTAAACGCAGCTCACAATAGCCGTCCTACTGGCTATTCCACTGCACAACTAATAATGAATGAATGGCTGTGTGGATGTGCATTCCCACGGGTCGCAACTTCAGCATACCCATCAGAAGTTGGGGTTGGTGCCACTTTAAAGAATAGGGTACAGTAAAACCCCGTTAAACCAAACTTGAAGGGACCCTAGAAATTTGTTCGGATTAACCGATCATTGGTTTAACCAAGCCTTGGCTTTGACTTTGACTTTGAGTAAGCGATAATTGCACATGTACTATATAGAATGTATGTGGACACTTTGATTATTGTTTTTTTATGTATGTACAGTATAACCCCGTTAAACCAAGCTCGGTTAATCCAAACAATTGGTTAATCCTAACTTTTTTTCGATGGCCCGGCAAAATACTACCATTTATCATATAAAAAAATCAGTCAATTCAATTCAATTCAGAGGACCTTATAACCACATGAAAGTTTGGTTTAACCATACCGGAGTGGCCTGGGGTCTGACAATTTTTGTTTGGATTAACCGATAATTTGGATTAACCGACTTTGGTTTAACCAACTTTTTTTATATGATAAATGGTAGTATTTTGCCGGGCCACCAAATAATGTTTGGATTAACCGATCGTTTGGTTTAACCGAGCTTGGTTTAACGGGGTTATACTGTATATAATGAAGGATAGGCACAAGCCTCCTTGTGACCAAACTTGTTAGGATTATTGCCGAGGCCTAAAGCCGAGTTTTCAGCGTGGCCTAAATTTGATGTACGTATGGCTCATGCGCAATACGTCACTTCCGGGTTGCTCCCAGGGCTGACCAATCAGGTCCCCCTGGACTTTATTAATGCCCCCCCCCCCACTGTAGTACAATGGCTGTGATTTGTAGCGTTTTCAAGGTGCATGTCGGACCAGGGTGGGTGTAGTCCTCTTAAAGCGGCATAATCCGATAAAAGCATCAAATTTTCTAAACCAGCAAAACAGCAACAAACAAGCAATAGTAGGTCGTGGGAGTCGAACCCTGGCCGAGGCAAACCAATGCCTTAAAAATGTATACTGGCATTCAGCATTACTAGGACAGGGCAAGGAGCAGTGGATTGGGGAAGACCAGTTGTCTGCGATTGGAATTTTCCGTGCTTAATCAACTAATGTCCCCCAGAATACCCCAAAACAACAACACAGACTCTCCAAGTCTAAGAATCGCGCTGGTTGAGGATAGTTTGTTTGTTGTTGTTTTACATCATAGCAACATCTAAGGTCATATCAGGACGGGTACCGACTTGTGACAGTACGCACTCATGGCGATTTTTTTAGTGCTGCCCCACTGGGAAATCATGCCACCGGCACCATTACCCGATATCCCACTCAGTCACATTATCCTGACACCGAGCTAACCAGCCCTGGTTGAGGATAGCCTAGCGATGCAATGTCAGGTATGTGAGTGCAATGTCAGGTCTGTGAGTGGAAAGCAGTTGTGCTCGATCACCGGCCGAGTCAAATTAGTGACTCATAACGATTAAGCTTCGGTGGGGTAGGAATAGGGCAGGGGCTTAATGTCAAGATAATGTGGCAAAGGTACCAGTGGGGCAACACTATAAAGCCACCAGGAGTGACTGTGCACTGTCAAGTGTCAGAAAGTCGGGATCCGTCCAGACTGTAACAGCATATACTGCTGGAAACTCAAACCCCATTTTAGCAACTGAATGGTGTTTCACAAGTATCGCATGCACTGCACAGCGGGAGTCGGTGCAGTGTCGGAGGTTAGTGTGAGTGGGTGGGGATCGGAATGGGGAGAGTTTGTTTGTTTGTTGTTGTTTTACGTCCTAGCAACATCTAAGGTCATATCAGGACGGGTACTGACTTGTGACAGTGCACACTCATGGCGACTTTATAGTGCTGTTCCACTGGGAAACCAGGCTGCCGGCACCATGACCTGGTATCCCACTCAGTCACATTATCCTGACACTGAGCACACCAGTCCTTGCCTATCCTAATAATGCCGAGCGCCTGGCGAGGAAGCGACAAGTATCAATTTTAAAGTCATTGGTTTGACTCGACCGGGACTCGAACCCACGACCCCACGATCTACCAGCACGGTCTAACTCATTCGGCCATCCCGTCTGGTCAATGGGGAGAGGGGGACTGGGGGTGGGTGTGGGTTGGTAAGGTGGATTGGGCGTTTGCCCATATGAACCCTGGGAGGTCCGGAACGCCCGAGTAGTGTGTGTGTGGTTGGGGGTGGGTGGGCGCGAGGAATGGGGGGGGGGGGTGGAGTTGACAGAAGTGGGTAGGGTTTGTGTGTGTGAGGGGGCGGGGGGGGGGGGGGATAAATATCCCGTTTTGCACCCTCACCACACACTGCCCCTACTACTGCACACACCACGGTCAGGAGATGTGGGTGAGGGGAGTGGTAGGTGTGGGGGTCGAGGTGACTCATCGGGGTCAATGCAACCTGTAAATCACCAGCGAATGGCGCGTGCACCCTCACACCCACACCCCCACACCCCACCCCACCCCCACATCCCCACACCACACCCACACCCCAAACCACACCCACATCCCCCACAGACGCGGAAGCCATGTAGTGGAACCGAATCTGGCACGGGCCGAAGTGGTGCCCCCCCCCCCCCCACCTCCACGCAGTTGTTGTTGTACATCCTAGCCACATCTAAGTCCCCCCCCCCCCCCCCCGTAGTTGATCCTGTGTGCGTAGGGAGTTAGTTGCATGGCGAGCCGGTTACAAGCAACGTCATGGACAAACGCCGTGACGTAATACCGTCGACACGTAAGGGCGCCTTAACTCTGCTACTGAATGCCGTGCGATGGCGCGCACTATAAAGCCGCATTAGTGCATTATCACCAAGTAATGCACGGCCGCGCAATGGCACTCAAATGCCATGAAATGTCATCCAAGGCATAGTCCCGCAATGTCATGAGGTGTCATGCAAGGCCATGGAACGTCATGATATGTCATGGCGCCTCGTTCAATGCCACCGCGTCCGATGTACGTTACCGATGCAATGTCATGCACCATGATGTCACATAAAGCCATTCAATGCCATGCAATGCGATGTGACGCTATGCAATGCCATGTAATAACATTCAAGGTCATGCCTTGCAATATCATGTAATTTCATGCGATACTCATTCCATAAAACCCACTGCCATTATAGTGCATGCTTTGACTTTTATGTTTCTGTCCAATATCTAATTCTTCTTAAGCACTGGAATGGATAGTGCTGACCATCCTGTTGCATGAATATGAATGAACGCGTTGGTGTGCATTCCCTGGGTTTACAGTCTGGCCTAGATTTGATTACATAGCCAACATCATACAATCAAGATAAATTCGATGCCATATCCCATTGATTGATAGATGCTGGTTGGTTGGTCATTGTTGGAGTTTTATGTCCTGCAACATCTATGGTCATATCAGGACAGGTACCGACTTGTGACAAGGTGCACTCATGGCAACTTTATAATGCTGCCCCACTGGAAAATCAGGCCACCAGCATCATGACCCAATATCCCACTCAGTCACATTATCCTGACATTGAGCTAACCAGTCCTTGTCCTATCCTATTAATGGCGAGCACCAAGTGAGGAAGCAACAAGTATCAATATTTATAAGTCATTGATTTGACTCAACCGGGAACCGAACTCCCAACTTTCCACACGCGAGGCCCGCGCTCTACCCATTCGGCCATGGTGCCTGGTTTCTAGATTTGATGTACATAGCCAACATCATACAATCAAGAGAAATTCGATGTCATATCCCATTGATTGATGATGGATACTGGTTTTACACCATGTCGGCAACACCGGCCATATATACCACCCAGTTCGGTCATGCAAGGCCCTGGAAGTAAATATGCTACAATGCAAGATGATGCGACTAGTAGTACTCAGTGTAGTGTGATATAAAGTTATAAGGCAATGTAATATATAGCACGGTTTAATGGAATCGTCACAGTGAGGCTCAACTGGGACTAGTCTTGATATGTATACCGACTTTGGCTCCATCCTTCCTGCAAGGTCAAATCTACCATCTGCTTACTCTCCAGATAAAATCATGTTTTAAAAGAAGATAAATAGGCAATTAATAAGGTAACTTATTCATGTGTGTTTACAATTGATGCTTCTATGGCGCAGACTTCGTTGATTTATATATAATACAATGAGGTCTATGTTACATGCATAATGGATTGATGGTTATCTATGGGGGGGGGGGGGGGGGGGGGGGTGATGGGGACAGGCAGCTGTTGCATATTGGAAGAAAGGAATCACAGGTAATGACCTCAAAATGCTATATAATTTAAATGTGTTACCTAAATTAACAGATAGATTTATTATTATATATATTATATAAATTTACCTATATATATTATATACATGCCACATATTACATATATTATATATATTACATATATTACATATATTACATATATTACATATATTACATATATATTATAATATATATTATATAAATGTGTTGCATTATTATGTTATATATAAAGAAGCCCTAATACAACATGATGTATCTTCCCTCATATACACCAACAATGTCTGAGGTAACCTGTGCAAGTGAAGTGTGAAACCAAACCCAATTTAAAACCATTTCCCAGTTAATTGCCACAATGGCTATCCGCGGATAACCGCTTCAATTTAAAATCTATGAAATAAAATATTTAAATCAAAATCATTCAATTTGCATTAATTTAACAAATCTGACAATAATGAAAACAATGCATTGGGAGGAAAAATGAGCCCAGGCGCAAGTTGCCCTGATTGTGCATTATCTATCTCATCTGATGCTTATCTAGTCGATATAAACAGTCTCCCGATTGTCGTCTACTTGGGGGGGGGGGGGTGAGCTGGGGTCGGGGAGGGGGAATGGCATGTTGCTACTATTATCATATATATTAACTGTCTGAGTCACACATGTATGAATACTGTACTGCATTGACTTATGCGGACGGCATGGATTACTGCAATAAACTGTTTGTGTGGCGCATCATTTCCTTGCTTTACTGCAGTTGCCATAGTAACGGCCCACAAATTCGGACCGGCAGCAGGAGTGTTATGATTGCAACTGATAATACAGTAAAACCTCTCTAAATCGACCGGCCATGGGGACCGACTTTAAGTGGTCCATTTACGGAGGTGCTCGGTTTAGGGAGTTTTTCATTTCGATACAATGGTATTGTATGAGCGATCGTTTGAGAACCCAAATAAAGCAATCAATATAGGGGAGTGGTAGATCTGTGGAGGTGGTCGGTTAGAGAGGTTTTACTGTAGTTGGTTACTGCACTGTAGTTAGCCGCTCTCCGAATGTAGGTCACTCAGGGTGGGATCACTGCCCGCATTGCATTCTGGGTTAGTCCTGGATGGAAGGGGTTGTTTTGTATTTGTTATTGTCCCTGTTAGCAAGGGGCAGAACTAACTTTTCAGACCATCTTCCCTGAGAAAGCCTACCTGCCTGAGGGTGCTCTCATCTCCGTCCACCCCCCCCCCCCCCAAACTTCCTTCACCTCCCCCCGCCCAGCCGCTCCCCACACCCCAACAATGCCAAACTAAGATTTACAGTATCAAATATGTTAACAAAGTGTATCTCTCAGTACTATGCATAAATACATGTTGCCTGGTTCCTGTCCAGCCCGTCAGGTGGATGCTTTGTCCAATATGAGTATTCCAAGTTCCGCTGGTCCCCCAGGAAACACTGAAGCTGTGACCCAGCCCATTGGGTCACAGCTTCAGATGACACACCGGGGGCGTAATCGATTAATCAACTCGGGTCACCCGAGCCACTTTTTGGCGCATGCGCACATCCTACAGACTCGGGTTGAATAAACGAATACGCTCGGGGTGGACAAAATGGTGGCTTAATCTAAAACTTAATATTTGTTTTCAATAACCGAGATATGTACAGCAAAATAGGATTTAAAGTATTTTATGATTGTTGAAGCTGACAATCTGGGTTATTATAAAAAAAGAGCATTAAAACAACATGTCAGAGTAAACTGGTAGCTATTATCCTACAGGTACCAGCACAGATGTGACGTCATCGCTCCTAGCAAACCCCAGCCAAGAGGTGGGTTACTGGAGTCGGGTCGTTTTGCACACAGCACATGTATTTCTCGATTCCACTCGCGGTGTTCGATTTGAAATTCTGACGACTCGGGTGACCCGAGTCGCCCGGGTCGTGTTAATCGATTACAGCCCAGAAGTTGGGATTGGTACTACTCCTACCACTATCCGTCACTCTAAGCCCAAGTGCCAGGCTAGTATAGTATATCCAAGTATAGATTGTATAAATCATTGGTTTGACTCAGCCAGGATTCACACTTTTCACACGGGAAGCTTGCGCTCTACTGATTCATTCGCCCACTGCGTTCTTTGAGTGATAAGAGGTTTTATAGCTTTTACAACCCAGTGTTACCTGTAGGTATCGGTAAGGTGCTGGCCAAAGCCAGCCATGTTATTGACACACGTGACCTTACAATAAAAAGGTTCTATCTGACAAAATGGTGCTTTCGAGATAATGAGGACTGAAGCTGTGTAACTGTAACTGCATGACAGATAGAACAATATTATTTTAAATATATCTCAGTGAAAAATACCAGGTGAGAAACAGTTGTGCATGATAGCCTTTTGTAGATAGAACATTTTTACATCCATAACACCAATTCGGTCACTTTGTCAGAGAGAACCTTTTTATAGTAAGATCACGACATGTTTGAATGTGGTCAGAATCAGACACGACAAAGTTATTCATTTGTTGTACCGACTTGTGGCAATGGCAACCATGGCGACTTCCTCAGTATTGCTCCATTGGGAAACCAGGCCGCCAGCACCATGATTCAATATCCCACTCAGTCACAGTATCCTCATACTATTACTAAGCAAGCCAACCAGTCCTTTCCCTACCCCAGTAATGTCAAGTGTCAGGATATGTAGCAACAGTTATCAATTTTGTAAATCAATAGTTTGACTCTGTCGGGGTTCGAACCCATGTGGTCCATCATGGGAAGCATTCCTGTTAGATTATCTATTGGTGGGAGTAAAGAGATGGCTGTCCTAGGTGTCGTACCCAGCCCCTTTAAGAACCTCACCGCTCTCACTATGTATATAAGGTCAATGGTCAAAGGTCATTATGTGACTGTGTAACCTGTAAGTGGCCAAACTTACCAGCACCTGCATGCACTGCGCGTGTGCAAATGTGAGATAAAAGGATCAGCGTCCGTTGTGCAGACAGGCAAACCTGCAAACTTACAAACATAGCTCCAGCCTTAATGCTAATGAAGTAATATATATATGAGTCAGTCTCATGAAATAGGTCAAGTCGTATTCACCAATGTCGAAGCTGCCGCGGATAGCTAACCGTGAGTTTATTTATGGATTTGGGAATTCCCTCGATTTGACAATATGAATACGCAGCCAATGCGGTGGGAGCGTTAATAATGGTTCGATTTTAGAGTTAATTTGATTAAATTTCACTCATGGCATATGTAATTCTGTTAAATATGACAGCATTTAATAGATTTGGGCCTAATATATTGCCGCCGATACGGCGGCGATGGCAGCGGCGGCGGCGATTTGTTTAGTTTACATTTGTCGATTTGACAATATTATATCGCCGCCGATGCGGCGGCAGCATTAATCTCGCTTCGATTTTAAGGTTAATTTAATAAAATTTCACTATTTGACTATGTAACTCTGTTAAATATGATAGCATTGAATAGATTTGGGCCTAATATATTGCCACTGATGCGGCGGCACCGGCGGCGGCGGCGGACGACAGTATGGATATCGACGTCCATGCAGCGGCGGCTCCGATTTGTTTACTTTACATTCGTCGATTCGACAATATGCATAACGCCGCCAATGCGGCGGGGGCGTTAATATCGGTTCGAATTTAAGGGTTAAATTGATAAAATTTCACTTATTGCATATGTAATTCTGTTAAATATGATCGCATTGAATAGATTTGGCTGTAATATATCGGCCACAGTAACCGATGCGGCTTGCAGTTAAACGTCTTTTGAAACTGGGGTAGCTTAGCCTAGGCTACGGTCAGCGGTTAGCGCTGGCACCGGCACATGAATAAGAATTTTCCACTGTTAGCCGGGTGGAGCTACCCTAGCCGCGGTTAAGGCCCTGGCACCAGCACATGAATACGGGCCCTGATGTACGCCCTCGAATTTGCAGTCGTATGCCCCGGTCACATATACGTTAGTGGACATAGGTGAAAGTAGTGGAGGCTAACGTGGGTCAAACGTGGTGTAAGTATGTTAAACTACATGGAAATACGCTAAGGTATGGCAGGTTTTGGTACGGATATATACGTTACAGTACGGTTATGGTACGGATAAATATGTTATGGTATGGATGCCAGTACGTTCAACTACGTTCAACTATTTTAGCCTCCACTACGTTCACCTACGTCCGCTAACAGCTATGTGACCAGGGCTTTGTCCAAGTACGCTAGTGTATGCTAGAGAATGCTAGGGTATGCTAGAGTATGCTAGATTATGCTAGAGTATGCTAGAGTATGGTACAGTACATTAGCATCACGGATGCAAATTCAGCATCTAACATTGCACTCTTTTGAACATGTCCAAAGATTAAATCGGAACTCATGGCCCACCCACGTTATTACCAAGTTAGCATGACGGAGAAGTATGAATGCCGGTATGTTCAACTACGTTCAACTACATTAACCTCCACTAGTTCAACTATGTCCACTACCATGTATGTGACTGGGCCTGGAAACCAAGTCACCAAGTCGCATATCAACACACAAAAACGCACCCAGCACCAGTGCCACATGTTGACACTGACAGTCGACAGACACACGGACGGCAGCAGCCACGCTGGTTCCCGCCAGTTTTTGTTTCAGTCTGATAAAAGTACAGCCCCCTCCCCCTACACCCACTGCACCCACTCCACCCACTCAACTTCCCTTCAATCCCCATCCTTCCCGCCTAGACTCCCCTACACACCGCTACCCCCCCCCCCCCTCCCTGTCTCTCTCACACACACACTGCTAGTGCCCGACCATGTGGGGGTAATAACCCGTGTCCACGTGTATTTTATTAGTTTGCAGGATTCTGGCAATCACTCACCTCTCTAGTGCTGGCGGGAGGGAGGGAGGGAGGGTGGAGGATGGGATTGGGGAGGGAGAGGGGAGTGTTTGACTAAAGAGGTCCTCGATCCTTTTATATTAAACAAACACATGACATCCAATGAGAAGCGTCCGAAGAATTTACTGCGCTGAGAATGCAGGCTTAGCCCCCCTTTAAAGTACTTTTTTTCTCTTGAAGATTTATCATGGATAAGTCTGAATAGGCTTGTTTTCACCATTAGACAGTTTGTCGATAGAAAGCCCGAGCCTACACTTTTACCAACACAAGGGATTTTTAACCTTCCACACCACATAGACATGGTATTAGAGCAACTGGCCTTTGATGACGCTGTAAGTTATACACAGCTG
The DNA here is from genome assembly GCA_030323885.1 of Branchipolynoe longqiensis. Lineage (NCBI taxonomy): Eukaryota > Metazoa > Annelida > Polychaeta > Phyllodocida > Polynoidae > Branchipolynoe > Branchipolynoe longqiensis. The sequence continues at coordinate 2,318 of JASIRB010002007.1, read as the reverse complement.
TGGAAATCCAAATTGGCAGAGGTGGGGGCACAGGGAATCGAACCACCAACCTTCAGATTAGGAGTCCGACCTAGAAAAAAGTCAGACACTCTAACCACTCCACCACAGAGAACACCACAGTACTTAAGCACACACACATGTATATTTATTTATATGTGTGTGTTAAGTCCACATAATTTAAATTACAGTATTTGCCTTATTTACTACATTTTCCAGCCTTCCATTAAATTGCGACAGCTTCTATAATTTATCAATATAATAAATGCATGGATGTTATTAAACAACTCTTAATTGGCATACTCACCTCCACAACCCCTTGTAAATATCATCATATTCTAAATAGGTAAGTTTTCATTTTTTTAAGGCACTACTATTTCTAATAAATACATGTATAGCAATTACTTCCATATAACATGGTGATAATTTGGATTAATGCGTAATTTTAATAATAATAATAATTTTGGTGCAAATCACTGGTGAATTGAAGATAAGACCCCCCACCCACATCCCTCCTCCTCTCTCTCCTCCCTCCCTCTCTTGCTGTCATCACCAGTCAAAACGTGTGATTCCAACATTGTATCAAATGTCCGCCCACAGTCAATGATACCGGCGCAAAGCAGCAGACATAGTGATGACATGAAGCTGTCACCGTAGCTGTCACTGTTGCTGTCACAATAGCTGCTGTCATAGTAGCTGTCACAGTAGCTGTCATATAGGCTGCGCGATTAAGTCATCTCCTGGCCGCACACACGTCCATGACATGTCTGACAGCTGCCCAGCTGTGAAGGAGGCCATATTTATATATACAGTAAACCTCTCTACCCGACCACCTCCACAGATCGACCACTTCCCTATATCGATCGCTTTATTTGGGTCCCAAAAATACCATTGTAACCATATTCTAACTCCATAAACCGACCAACCCCCTAAATGGACCACTTAAAGTCGGTCCCATTTAGAGAGGTTTTACTGTAGTCCCTTAGTCGCCAGAAATAAGGTAGATAATGTTTGTGTAAATACATGTAAATATAGTCCTCTGTATGTGTTGTATAATTCAACATGTCCTATTTAATCCATTTTGTGAATATATATGACTATATACAGATAATGTAGGCATACATTCTATAACAAATATATAGTTCTCTGGATGTGCTGTATAATTCGTTATGCTTAATTTTTTCGGGGTACATTAGTTGTTTAAGCAGGGGAATTTTCAATCAGGGAAGATTGGTCTTCCTCATTCCACTGCTCCTTGCCCTATCCTAATAAGGCCGAGTGGCTGGCCTGGAAGCGACAAGTATAAATTTTTAAGTCATTGGTTTGACTCGACCAGGGTTCGAAAGCATGATCCTATGATCTACCAACACGGGAGATGGACGCTCTAACTCATTTGTCCATCCCGTGTGAATATAAATAACTATTACTAATACTTATTAGGCAGGTAATATGAATGCAGTTCTATGTGTAGATAGATGCAAATATATAGTTATATATATGCGCTATGTAATGCATTATGCGAACATAAATAACCACAAGGCAGGTTACGTAGGCACACTTATATATGTGCAGATACTTGAAATACACCATTATATATGTCCCATGTATTGCATTATGTAAATATGAATAACCACAAGATAGAGTCATACTTATGAGTTTTATGCGAATATGCAGGTAAATATATTGCTCTACAAGTGATTATCCCGATCTGATATAACCTTAGATGTTGCTAGGACGTAAAACAACAACAAACAACCATGTGGTTACACATTTCATTATGTGGATATTGATAAGCATGAAACAGATCATGCATGCACTCTTATATATGTGTAACGGCCTTGTAAATAAATTCACTGTTATCTTTGTGCTGTACAATATTCTTCTGTTCTACTACTTGCATTTCATACAATTCACACACCTTTGTGGTTTTGGTAAATAACCGCATAAGAACAATGTGCGTGGGTGTGGGTGTGGGTGCGGGTGCGAGTGCGGGTGGGTGGATGGGTGAGTCCGCCCGTCAGTGCCCATGCGCACATCTACTTCCGGTCGCCCCGCAGTGATATGCAGATGCTTCCGTTGCCAGGCGCGTCACCCAGCGTCCAATCAAAGACCCCCATTCATCCTGACCCCATTCCTGACCTCATCCCAAATACTGGGTCGGTCAAATTGTCATTTCCAGATTTCTTCTACCTACCCACTTTCGCTCTCCTCCCCTGTCCTCCCCCTCAAACCCCCACACCCGCCCCCACCCCAACACAATCCACCTCTCATTCCACACAGACTCTCCAGTCCCCCCCCCCCTCCCCGCCAAACGAACTCCT